>OENT01001453.1:0-43611 GCA_900239685.1 Rotaria macrura
CTATCGTATTCTATACATCATACGGCCGTATTACTGACCTTGTTAAAACGGGATAATACGATGCCGTAATGGGCCGTGTTTTCATCGTATACGACCGTTTACGGATCGTTCTGTTTGACCTGGGTGATTGTTATGGGTGGTTGAAAAACTACCTAAAAAAAAAGATCATGAAGAGGAGGTAACGAGTCGCTTTGTTGATTGACTCGCGGATCTCTGGAGCATACATTGCTCTCAGATCTCTGAAAATATCTTCAAAGTTTTATAACAAAAGAACTTTGTTCTTTTCTTTATAAATTGAATTTCGAATACATTGCCATTCTTCACGTTTACACAATAGATCAAGCGGGAAGCAAAAAACTCGGGGACTTCAAGGAGTTCCAAACGCTTGGGGGTCTGAATCATCCATAAAATACCTACTAGTAAATGTTTAGAAGCAGACAGACCATTTGTTGAGTGTCTACATTAAATACGTATATAAGAACTCAGTCATTGATATAACACTGCCACACAACTACTATGAGACTTGATTCAAAGAAAAACAAGCTGATAATCAGGTTTTGCACGAGAATTCGATTGAGAAAAAGTAACAGTAAACACATTTAATTGTTATCTCGTTTGAAATTCGTTTTGCTAGTGTTCAGTTTATGACTGACGGTTCTAAAATACGATAAAAAACCCTGAAAGAATGCCAAGCATTTCTTGAATGCAAAAGAACGTTTTAGTAACTTGTTGTTGTTAGCGTGAAGCGGAAAACTTTTGGATCAGCATAAAATATTGTCCAAGTGTGCATTCGATATTCAATTCATTTTCAGAGAAACTTAAAGTTATTTAATGAAGTCGTTTTCAGTATTACTTCGTACATCCTTCGACTATACTGATTTCTTCGCCTTCGTCTGAATAGATACATTAATATTTATGCTAATACGCACTATAACACACTTGTACACACACACAGACGCATTATTTTTCTTTCATTTTATTCTATCAATTTCGTTGGTTTCAAGTCTTTCACAGGAGAAACGTAGTATAGACGAAGGGCGACTAATACTTTATAGCAAGCTTAGCATCTATACCGAACCAGTCTGATCGAACTTTAAAAATGATCGCTTTTCACTGGTATTTCGCTGTTTATTTATCAAAATGATTGACAAAGTGAACTGAACAAAGTTCGATCGAAGAAGATTTACTGACTATTATTTTTTTCGTAGTTGACTATCAGTGGAAACCCTCAATTAGATTCATGAAATTTTCAAATTTTCGGCATCTCTCCAGCTAATGTTTATTTGATGAATAGCTAGCTATAGCGATAAATTGAGTTTTCAATGAAATTTCGTTTGGTATAAAATTTAATGCTGATATCATTCTCATTTGGAACTTTATCCCGCACTAGGAAACTTTAATTTACTGCCTACCTTCGCAGGTGATATTAACCACTTGAGAAATTCCTTTTTGTAAAACCCAAGTTGAATTTTCTGACTGTTCCGGAATAAATATTGTTGGTGACAATGACTTTAAGGAATGCATTCACAATCTAAATCTTTTCTTCTTTTCTGTGATCATTTCCTTACATACTATGTCATGATAGAGTGCATTACCCACTCATCTCAGTGATAATATCACTAAGATTTCCCTTGCACAAATATACGTAGTCAGACTTTTAGGTAAGCAGGTGGGTATGTAGATATACACACGTAAAAGGGTAGATAGATAGCTGGGCACGCTACAAAAAAGGGCTTATGAATATGCAACTGGACATAAACTCCCATTTTGTGAATACCGGGTCATTTTTTCCGGTAAACCGCGGTACTTGTCGTTCCTCCGGTAAATACACTGGTATGGGAGCCGGTAACCGGTCCTGGAAAACCACGGTTAACCGCCGCTTTTCTTGCGGTTTTTATTACTTGGGCTCTTTTCTTCCGTTTCTGAAATATTTCACAAACTCTTTTCCCCAGTGAAAACTTTTAGCGATTATACAGGGTGTTGCAAAAGTCATCTACCAAAAAGAAGATTGAAAATCTCAGCCATTTCTTAAAGAAACCCATAAATCCTTCTTTTTTAAATAGAAATGCTCTAAGCTTTATTTGATATAAAAGAATCTTACAAGAACTGTTCAAAGGTGTTACCATTAACATCAATACAAAATTTAAGTCTTTTCAAAATATCATTAAAAAAAATTTGTAATGTTTTTTTTTATGGTTTTGATTACTTTTTCGATTCTGTCCTTCAATTCATGAATATCTTCAACCTGCGTTTCGTACACGTTTGATTTACTACAACCCCAGCGACAGAAGTCATGAGGTGTTAGATCTGGAGACCGCGGCGCCCAAGAAATTGGTCCACCTCTACCAATCCATCTATCATTGAAATTCTCATCTCGTCATGCACGAACTGCTTTTGAAAAATGCGCTGGAGCGCCATCTTGTTGAAAAATGACTTTTTTATGCAGCCTTTTCTTTTGTAGAATTGGATAAAAATAATCTTTTAGCATATTCAAATAGCTTTGTTTATTGATTGTGTCTTCTTCAAAAAAATAAGGACCAATTATCTGCTTGCTTGACATTGTACACCATACATTGATCTTGGACGAGTTCATTGCAGCCTCGACAGTAGTAAATGGATTGCTTACAGCCCAAATTACGACAATTGTGCTTGTTCACCATCCCAGAAACATAAAAACTTGATTCATCCGAAAAAGAAAACATTACCTTCATTTTCTGGATTTTCAACAATGGGTATCAAAACCTCTGACATTACTACACGTAAATCCATGTCCGCATCATATAACTGTTGAGTACAATGCATCATATATGGCTTAGATCCAATAATATCACGCATAATACGATGTACTTTATCCTTTGAAATGTTCATTTCTCGACCAATTTTCCTTACACTGGTTTGCGGTTCTTTGCTCAAAGCCTCTTCCACCTCATTGACAATGCCATCTGTAACTGTTGATGGTCTTCCGGAACGGATGCGGTCTTCAACTGAACCAGTTTGAAGAAACTTTTGATAGATAGATGTAATAGTATGCCGCTCCGGAATCTCTATTAATTCTCGTCGTCGTGATTCACGAATCACCATTATTGGCGATTCAAATTTTGCCATTAGGATAACGATCTGAATTTTGATCTCCAAAGAATAAGACAATTTTTTAAATCTGAAATGTAAACTATACTTGGAACATTTCTCTTTCAAACAAAAAAAGATTTGATGGATTTTTTTAATAAATGACTGAGATATTCAATTTTCTTTTTGGTAGATGACTTTTGCAACACCCTGTAATTGATTATAATTTCAAAATCCTATCGGCCCAATTGAAATTGATAATCGGATTATTCTGCAACAAAATCAAAATTATAATCGAATAATAGCACTGGATAATCGATTAATATGAATTGAGAATTCTGATTTCAATCGATTATAATTTTGATTTTGTTGCAGAATAATCCGATTGGAGGTTTTGATTATAAACGATGAAAATCGAGTGAGATGGATTCTAATTTCGATTATAATCGTTTCAAATTTTGATTATATTTCAGAATCATGCGTAAAATAATTACGATTATAATCGATGAAAATCATCTGATATCAGTTAGCAATTCGACTGAAATCAATTAATATACTGATTTTCTGTCAGAATAATTCAAACAATAAATCTGTTAGTAACCGATGTAAATCGGGTGCTATCGACCAAAATACCATGTCAAGTCGATTCAAATTTCATTATATTTCAGAATCATGCGGCTAATACTTATGACTAAGATGGATCCAAAATTACTCGTAAAAGCTTGCTCATATTCGATAGTTCTTTTTATTCTTTCTTCGCCCTACAAAAATCAATCTAATTTCAAGGAAACATTGGCCTTTAATACGCTCGAACATTACCTACATCACACTTGCACGGATTATAAATTGCACGCTGTAATAACGCTAAATATCGCTCATACAGATATCAAACCCTAACGAAAACATGATCTAACAAAGACGTCTAGTTCATGTCCACTTGACAAAACTCCCACCGTACTACCACTGTACTCCAACTGTACTATAGATCTACTATCCGTGACTACAACTGTACTCCAGCTCTATTTCAGGCCTACTTCACTACACTGCACATGTACTTCCGGCGAACTTTACTGTACTCCAATTGTACCTCACGTCCGCTTCACAGTACTCCAGCTCTACCTTAGGTCCACTTCACCATACTACAACCGTATATCAAGCTTACTTCCCTGTACCAGAGCTATACCTCAACTGCACGTAACTGTACTTCAGGTCCACCTCACTGTACTTCAACTGTATCTGAGCTGTAGTGTGAACTATTGCAGTCTAGTTTTTCGAAAATTATAACTATACTCAAGATGTATCTGAATCTAGACGTGCCAGTTCAGTCAAGCTTCATCGAAAAGTTGGCGGTTGGAGCAAAAAACATAGAACAGGCTCTTGTGCTGCTTCCAAAATACATGATACGATAGCAATAAGACATAGTGCCTTTACGGATTTTATCAGGGCGAGCAGTTCTCCATGTCATGCAAGACAGAACGCACCGTCAACCAATACGCAATATCTGCCCGATAATACCAAGAGTGATACCAAAGAAGCCTACTACCACCGTTCCTCAGAGTAAGGAAAAAAATTGTTAAATAAACTCTTAAATCTGAGCTTACGCATTTTGTAGGTTCAGCAACTAACCGATGGAAGTTCGGAAACAAAAACAAATCATGGATCCGGATTAATTGAACTCGATAACCTCCAGCAAACTTTCATCCGAACAACAATTAGACTTGACATAAAATATTTACCTTTTGAAATTAGGACTCGGGATTAGTCGGGGTTCTAAGCAGTGGCAACTCTAATAGAAAAACTAAGGACGAATTCGGAGTCCTCAATCTCGATAACTTCTACGAAACTTTCATGAGAATAACGATTGGAGTCAAAATATAAATTCTACTTTTTGACATTCGAAGTTGCGAACGATTCAGTTGCTGACCACCGAAACAGCTCACTATGAGAGGCAAGTGCGTCCCATATAAATATGGAGGAGGTTAGAAATATTTGACATCTTCATCTGAAAGGATTTGATAGATTGAAGTCTCTTTCAAAGTGAGTGAATCGTACTGATTCGATTTATTATCTCTCAATTCGGTTACATGTGATTTAGAATCAAATTGATCGTTGGATTTTAATCGGATTTCAGCTGACATTATTGCGTATAATCGAATGATAACACCTCAACTCGATTTAAAGTGACTGGAATTTCAATTCATTGTTTGATTAAAATAGGATTTGAGGTGATATAATGGTATATAATCAATTGATAATACTTCAATTCGATTATAAATGATTAGAATTTGAATCGATCGTTCGATTCAAATTAGATTGAAAGGGATGAAATCAAAAACATTTGATGAAATATATTTTTTTCAATCGATTGCAGGATTTTTATCGATTTCAATCTGATTTTCTGGAAAAGGAGGAGGTTTCGCATGAGAAATCCGATTTTTCCATTGATAAGCAAGAATAATCCTGATTTTCGGAATGAAAACTTTTACTAGATCCGGATCATATACGAAAAAAAAACATTTTATGCCCTGTTGTAAATTCATAAGCCTTCTTTGTGATTAATACCTTACCAAAAACGGTTTTTTCGTTTATTGTGTTGCGGGTTCTTTTTACAGTGTAAGCAAATAGATATATAGCCAATAGAAATTGAGATGCTCGGAATATGGCTTCATATTGGGAATTTCACCTTGGAAGTTCAAATCAGACGTCCATTTCTCTCAGTACTCACACAAATCGACTTTCCAGAAAAGTACCTTCCTAATACTAACAGAAGTCAGATTGTTCTAATATGAACTCGATTTGCTTCAAAACTCTCCTACTGATAACTTACTAATAGAAAGTGAGTTTTTGGATGAACGACTAACTAGATGTTTTTAGAAGCGTGGGATTAAAATTACGTTTGATGTGGGTATGAGTGCTGGCACGTCGAGGGGAGGGGGCGAAGGGGTGGCGGAAATGTGGCTCAACTGTTCGTATATGTCGCTTTATAAGTACAATCAACCACACCCGCACCCACACCCTACTGGTTTAGTACGAAATCATTAGTATTCAGTAAGAAGTCGTGAGAATTTAATACGAAACATTAAAGGTTTTGTCTTTTTTCTACAAAACCTTTTTTTGCTCTACGGAACTTAAAAAAGGTTTCGCAGGAAAAAGGTTTCGTAGAATTCAAAAATCGTTTTTTGAGCATTTGAATGTGTTTGCAAGCTTTTTCAAATCTACCAAACCTTTTTCGGGGCTTTGGTAAAAACTCTATTGTTGTAGAGTGCACTTAACGTTAAACCCCTTAAAAAGTTTCATGTAAGTTTTCCATGTTAAAATTCCCTCAGCATCGAAAAATTCAAACTATGTGGTCCATAGATTATTCAAGCGTATCTGTGATCTACCCAAATCATTCATTGTTTTACCAAGATACGTTTAAGGGCAATCATCTCCTCTTCTCCACCCCTTTCACAATATATCCGATGCCAGCTTCAATCAAAGTACGGATTTATCATATTTTCATTAATTTAGAAATTCTGAGCTAACTTTAAGAAGGGAACACTAAAGCAGTGATAGGTACCGAAAAGTCACAAAATATATTATTGGTATCTGGTAGAAGTTGGCAACAGTGATAACAAAAAGAAACCACTCAAAATAGAAGTTAGTCCATTAACAAGACTGTAAGAAAATCTCTAAATTGTCATAACCTTCGTTGGCTACAGCAAAATCCAGTTTTTCGTCATTGTTAAAATCACCGACAGAAATCGAAAAGGGTTGAGACTTATATGCGGTAGAAAGAGACATAATATCAGCGAAGGTTCCATCACCGTTGCCACGCAGCACACCTACTCCACCAGTACCATAGTTGCAAACGATAATGTCTAATATAGTGTCACTATTGAAATCACCAACAGCAAGCGCTTTCGGTCGAGAACCGATACCGGCTGTAAAAGATTGCTGACTAGAAAATGAACCGTTACCGTTACCTAAAAATATACCAATATTATCACTTCCATAATTCACAACGACGATGTCAAGAAATGTATCGTTGTTAAAATCTTCGATAGCCACGCACCATGGCATAGAGCCAGTTGAATATGTCATCTGATTCGAGAAAAAACCATTACTATCTTGCATGAAAATACTAATGCAACTAGTACCACCATTCGCCACTACAATATCTAATTGGTTGTCTTTGTTAAAATCCCCGACACTCAAAAACTTAGGCCGTGATCCATCACCACTATTGAGCGTCATTTGGTACGAAACAATTATATGAGGATATCCATAAAATACACTTATTGTACTTTGATACAGATTCGCAACAACAATATCTAGCCGAGTGTCGTTATTAAAATCACCAAGAGCTACTGATGTTGGGCAAGTGCCGGTTGAAAATTTCGTTTGATTGGCAAAAGACCCATTGCCATAACCGACAAGAGCACTTATTGTGTTATCACCTCCATTCGAAACGATAATATCTAGTCGAGTGTCATTATTAAAATCGCCGACAGCTACAGATGTTGGAGAAATGCCAGTTGAAATGGGCATTTGATAGGCAAAAGAGCCATTGCCGTAACCGAGAAGGACACTTATTGTGTTATCGCCATGATTAGCAACGACAATATCTAGTCGAGAGTCATTATTTAAATCACCAAAAGTTACAGATCGTGGCTCACTGCCAGTTGAAAATGTCATTTGATTGTCAAAAGAACCATTTCCATAACCGAGAAGGACACTTATTGTGTTATCGCCATAATTAGCAACGACAATATCTAGTTGAGTGTCATTATTCAAATCGCCAACAGTTACAGATTGTGGCTCACTGCCAATTGAAAATGCCATTTGATCAGAAAAAGAGCCATTGCCGTAGCCGAGAAGGACACTTATTGTGCTATCATACAAATTAGCAACGACAATATCTAGCCGAGTATCGTTATCAAAATCACCAACAGCGAGCGATACCGGTGCAATACTAGTTGAAAATGTCATTTGATTTTCAAAAGAGCCATTACCGTAACCGAAGAGGACACTTATTGTGCTATCATACACGTTAGGAACTACAACATCTAGTCGATTGTCGCTATTAAAATCACCAACAGCTACAGAGTACGGTGAACTGCCGGTTGAATATTTCATCTGATTTACAAAAGAGCCATTGCCGTAACCGAGAAGGACACTGATTCCGTTATCTGCAGAATTAGCAACTACAATATCTAGCCAAGTATCGTTATTAAAATCACCAATAGCTACAGATGTTGAATAATGGCCAGTTGTAAATGTTGTTTGTGTCTGAAACGTTCTGATAACATCGATTGCAAACACATCCAGATTATCATTGTCATCATATAAGACAATGATTCCTGAACGATCCGTTGGTTTTAAAACCGTAGTAATAACTTGTGATGGAACTAAATTCGAACGAGTACGATAAATTTCTTGACTTTCAAACATTCCACTTACGCTTCCTAGAAACAAACCAATACTCTTAGTATCATAATTGGTGACAGCGATATCTGCGTGGCCATCTTTATTGAAATCCTGAATGGCGATTGAGGAAGGGTGAGAACCTAATCCCGTTGATAACATCACTTCCTTTCCAAAACTGCCATTTCCATTTCCCAGCAAGAGACCTATGTTATCAGTGCCAAAATTTGCCACTACAATGTCGAGATAGCTATCACTATTCACATCAAACAGAGCAAAACTTCGCAAAAGAGCACCATCACCAGCACTGAAAATGATTCCATTTTTCAGAACAACAAGACCGAATAAACGTACCACACTTATTGTGTTATCACCAGCATTAGCAACGACAATATCTAGTCGAGTGTCGTTATTAAAATCACCAAAAGTTACAGATTGTGGCTCACTGCCAGTTGAAAATGTCGTTTGATCAGCAAAAGAGCCATTGCCGTAGCCGAGAAGGACACTTATTGTGTTATCGCCATTGTTAGCAACGGCAATATCCAATCGAGTATCGTTATTAAAATCACCAACAGTTACAGATTGTGGGTACCTGCCAGTTGAAAATGTCATTTGATCAGCAAAAGAGCCATTGCCGTAGCCGAGAAGGACACTTATTGTGCTATCATACAAATTAGCAACGACAATATCTAGCCGAGTATCGTTATCAAAATCACCAACAGCGACCGATGCTGGTGCAATGCCAGTTGAAGATGTCATTTGATCATCAAAAGAGTCATTCCCACAACCGAGAATGATACTTATTGTGTTATCATCTTCATTAGCAACTACAATATCTAGTTGAGTGTCATTATTAAAATCACCAACAGCTACAGATTTTGGGTGTCCGCCAGTTGAAAATTTCCTTTGATTTTCAAAAGAACCATTTTCATTAACGAGAAGGACACTTATTGTGTTATCATAAACATTAGCAAAGACAATATCTAGTCGAGTGTCATTATTAAAATCACCAGCAGTTACAGATTGTGGCTCACTGCCAATTGAAAATGTAGTTTGATTGGCAAAAGAGCCATTCCCACAACCGAGAATGATACTTATTGTGTTATCATACCAATTTGTAACTACAACATCTAGTCGATTGTCGTTATTAAAATCACCGACAGCTACAGATGTTGGCCAACCACCTGTTGAAAATGTCACTGGATTGGCAAAAGAGTCATTACCGTAACCGAGAAGAACACTTATTGTGTGGTCACCAAAATTAGCCACCACAATATCTAATCGAGTGTCATTATTAAAATCACCAACAGCTACAGAACTTGGATAAGTGCCAGTTGAAAATGTCAATGATGTAATTGAATGAACTTGTGGGTAGCCTAGCATGATGCCTATTGTGTTTGTGTCATTGTTGATGAAGACTATGTCTAAACGGTTGTCTTTGTCTAAATCGCCAATGACGATGGAGATGGAAGAGTAAGATCGCGTTGAATAATTTGTTGGAGTTGAAAAAGTGCCATCACCGTATCCGAAAAGTACACAAATATTGCTAGTATCATTATTCGTGACAACTAAATCCATTCGGTCGTCGTTGTTCATATCACCAATGTTTATGGAAAACGGATTGGCTCTTCCAAGTAAATAGGTCGTCTGACTTTGAAAGGTTCCATTACCATGGCTCAAGAATACACCGACATTGTTATTTGCGGGATTGGTAACAACGATATCGTCTAGATTGTCATCATTGAAATGGCCAACGGCTATAGAATATGGATTTGAACCAAAGCCAGTTGCAAGTGTACTTTGATTTGTGAAGGTTCTTACATGGATTTGAATCAGTATACCGACAGTACTTGTGCCAAAATTGGCGATAGCTAGATCCATTTGTTTGTCGTTATTAAAGTCTCCACTGACAACGGCCGTTGGAGAAGAATCATATCCCGTTGAGTATGTGTTGGGTTCTGAGAAGCTACCGTTTCCGTGCCCATAGAATATACTGACACTGTGTGTACCATAGTTAACCGTGACAATATCTACTGCTGTGTCATTGTCGATATCAGAAACGTGGATCCATATGGGACGAGACGATGCAGTTGAGATGGGTGTTATACGGATAAAAGACCCATTAAGGGTTCCAAGAAATATACCAACGCTGTTTGTTCCGAAATTTGCGATAGCAATATCATCTCGGCAATCGTTGTTGAAATCACCGACAGTGAGCATATATGGAGTTGAGTCAGTACCAGATTCATATGTGTCTGAGTTAGAAAAAGTGCCATAGCCATCTCCGAAGTATACTGTTAACTTGTCAGCATCATGTTGGGCAACAGCAATATCCAGTACAGTATCGTTGTTGAAATTCCCCGTTGTGACGGATCGTGGACCATATCGATAACCTATTGGATTTGGCGCTGTTAATTTGAAGTCTAGTTCACATTTTGGGACTAAGCAGCACAAGAACAAAAAATAGAGACAGATAGGGTACTGTAGTTCTAAGATTCTCCTTGTACAATGTGAAGAATTTTCAAAAACCAGGTAGTTATTTCTAATTATTATCCTAGTATTGAAACCAGATCTTTAAAGAATCATTTTTTTCAAGAGCTCCATCGCTTCTAGATTAATATATCAATCAGATTATTCATCATGCTTTGTCTCTCATTGACTAGAGAATTTCCTCGAGTAATGTATATTTTCTGAGAAAGAGTGCATTCGAAACCTAACATGGCGCAAGGACATACCGTTATCTACTCTTAACTGGAAGGTAAAACAGTGTTCTCCTTCCTATTTTATAAGTTCTTCGACGAGATGTCAACAGATACAAATATCTTAATGGTGACGATGTCGTACGCTATGAAAATTTGTGAAAAGTCAGCAATGTCTGGTTGCAATGTGCGTAAAATTGAATCATGCATTCTATGCATAGGTGATTGAGGTAAGCAATCAGAATATAACACGTTTTTCATATGGGTATAAGGGAATACACATTGGTTAGTACAAGAGAATTTCATTAGTAATTTTCATTTGAAAAATTAATCGATTATTTGAGATTTCGATGTAGATATCGCTGAAACAAACAGCGATAACAACGGACACATGAACACGCGTAACCTCTGCGTTCCATGAAAAAGAAATGATTACTTCAGCCATATCGAATAAGAAAATCACTTGTATCTAAATTTCACCGTTTTCTATATCTAGTATCAAAAAATTTTGAAACTGAAAGATAATCTCAAGAAAATCGACTTCCTACTAACATGCTGTTAACGCTAAACAATTCCAATTGAAATAACATCGAAATGAATAGCAGCAGTGGCTCAAGAAATGTCTCTCATTGGTCTGGGGACCATTAGATCTATAAAAGTTGATTTTTCTGGAGCAAGTAACAATGTGTACGATGATTTTCTCTGAAAATCAGCTCATGAAAATGCTCTTTTATTTATATGTAAAATATGAGGAAATTTAGAGTTAATGACATAATCTATCTTTAAGAGAAACTAATTATATTTGTTTCTCTGAAACAAAGTAACAATGAGGTGAATCCTTTTGACGAGGATTATCTCTACGCTATGAATCCTTAATGAGCGAAAGAAGAACTCAGATAGATGTATTATTCAGTTTGGCTCGCTTGTGAGAAGTGGAATGAAATTGGTTGCTTTCTAGACTATATTGGGTACAAGTTAATCTAAACGTATTATCCTCATTGTTGCGGTAAACATCTTGGCTAGTTCGCTCACCAGGTTCTTTGAATAATCTATATTTAAACAATTGTAACCGTATGATTTTGTCTAGGATGCAACGGTGACATGTAATTCACTGTCATTATTGTATCTCTAGTTTATACCGGTTTACACCGGCTGATACTGGCTACCGGTGAACCGGTTACCGATTGTTACTATTATCATCATCGTTGCATCCTTTCCATGGCGTAAATTTCTGAAAAACAAACGCGTTCCGAAAAAGCGTTTCTCTATTGCTTCGAAACTAGGGATGTACCGAGAACGAGCCTAAACCGAGACTCTCGGTCCGGGTCGTCTCGGTCTCGGTTGGTCTCGGTTGGTCTCGGTCTCGATCTCGATCTCGATCAGTCTCGTTCTCAGTCAGCCCGGTTTCGGTCTTCTCACCCGAGACTCTCGGTCACCGATCAGTTTCGGCTACTCTTAGTATTAACCTCTTTATTAACTTCAAATATGGTCACATCATTGTAAAAAAAAAGGGCACATTAATATACCCTTTAAGGGTTTATGAAAATGCAACGTATAATAAACCCTTTTTCCGTTTATGAAATTTTTCATAAACCCTTCGAAGATTTATCATCGTCTTTTAAATACCCTAAAGGGTATATTAATGTGCCCTTTTTTTACAGTGATTGAAGTAGAGATATACACTCAGTTATGCTTAGATAATTTTTGATCCAAATACCCACGTTCGATGAAAATTCGTGATCGATGCAAAAAAAAACTAAAATCAGTGTCAACAATAAAGACCGCTTCGACACTGAGAGTTTTGAATATTTTTAAGACAAACAAATAGAATAAGATGTGCTGATCACAAATTTGATTTGTTCTTGAAGGCTTCTCTCTCCATAAGAGACGTATGAATCACTTTTAGAAGAGCCGAACTTCAGTTTTTAGTTGAAGAGACTACTAATTTATGCAA
Source organism: Rotaria macrura (assembly GCA_900239685.1). Lineage (NCBI taxonomy): Eukaryota > Metazoa > Rotifera > Eurotatoria > Philodinida > Philodinidae > Rotaria > Rotaria macrura. Next base: position 13,126 of record OENT01001453.1, read on the forward strand.
ACGATTGACGCAAATTTAGCTTATTCGAGGTAGAATGTTTCGCTCTATTAAAATATGTAGTAAAGTCTATGTATCGAAATGCTTCTCGATTAATGATTGTCAAATACCACCTTCCATGAGTCCAATGCCCTTGGCAGTGCTTTCTTGAACTGATAGAACTCGTGTCTGGATGAATGAATCAATTCGAGTTTAAGACAAAACCGATAAATCGACGAATTCTGTTCAAAAGAACTTTTGTTGACAGTCCTCAACCAACTGTTTCACACCTCAATTAAAAATAAGGGACAAAAATTAGTTTGGCCCAAGCGATTACTAAACTCTTAGATAAACTGGTAAAAATCATTTCTATCAAAAGAGCTCATTAAGTTATTGACTTTGGGCAAAACTTGTCTTGGGTTATTCATGAAGACACGAACTCTGTCAGTTCAAAAAAACACCATTTATAAATGGAGGTGTAAAAGTAGTGAGCCCATTATTTAACGAATTTCTTTCCATGCTATTAATAACCGAAATTTTAAAAAACAGTGTATCCGATAGAGAATCAGATTTTCTATAAAAACTAGTATTTAGTTTTTGGATAACGTACTTTGTCTTTATACAGTTTTTGAAATATGGGGTGCATCAATTTCCCACGGTGCACTACATCATCTACATTCTCATCAAGAGATGGTTAACTCATGAAAAAAAAGAATGTGCAATGATTTTTATCAGAAAAGATAGAAAATGTTATGGTCAATTGATAGTACCCGTTTTCAAATTTCTAAATTATTTTGAATAGTTTTATGATGCTAATTGTCAAAATTCATAGAAGTTTCTTCAAAATTCTTGGAAACAACTTTTTTTTAATTTTAAATTTGCTTTAAATATCTCTGCTTCATAGTGGGTGATGCATAATTCACTTCTCTACAAAAATTCGACGGATAAAACTATTTCAATGGACTCTTGTTTCAATATTAAAGAAAAAATAAATATGCCTGGAGATAGGTTCATGATTCGGTTGTCTCACACTTTTGTCGTTTGGAATTTTCAGCAAACATCCTGTAAAAATGTTTTGAATTGCTGAAAATAGATGGACGATAGATAATTTTACGGAGACGTTTTTCCTACATTTTAAATCTCCAGAAACGTGCTCGCTATAAGAATTCGATTCTTTTATTTTACAAATGGAATAGTTTAAAAAATCTATGGAGTCCATGTTTTCAAAATTGTATAAACGGGCAGCATGCTATCCAAAAGTCAAAGGCTATGTTTTATTGAGCATTGAATTCTTTATTGAACAAACTTATTTTAAAAATTTTGGGTGATGAATCGCCTTGATAGAAAAGCGTTTCAAAGGTGACTCCTTCTATATATTCGGGATTTAATAGCATTGGCCCGTTAGAGGCGGTATTAAGTTATCATGAATCGAGGATTTGTCTAAATTGTAGATCTTCATACACACTCTGATAGAGCGAAACATTCTACCTCGAATAAGCTAAATTTGCGTCAATCGTTTGCATAAATTAGTAGTCTCTTCAACTAAAAACTGAAGTTCGGCTCTTCTAAAAGTGATTCATACGTCTCTTATGGAGAGAGAAGCCTTCAAGAACAAATCAAATTTGTGATCAGCACATCTTATTCTATTTGTTTGTCTTAAAAATATTCAAAACTCTCAGTGTCGAAGCGGTCTTTATTGTTGACACTGATTTTAGTTTTTTTTTGCATCGATCACGAATTTTCATCGAACGTGGGTATTTGGATCAAAAATTATCTAAGCATAACTGAGTGTATATCTCTACTTCAATGTGATCATATTTGAAGTTAACAGAGAGGGTAATACTAAGAGTAGCCGAGACTGATCGGTGACCGAGAGTCTCGGGCGAGAAGACCGAAACCGGGATGACTGAGAACGAGACTGATCGAGACAGAGACCAACTGAGACGGAGACTGACCGAGACTAGGGGTGGCACTTTAACTTTAAAACACTTTAAAAAAAGTGTTAAAGTTTAAAGTAAAAACACTTTAAACTTTAACTTTAATTAAAGCAAAACACTTTAACACTTTAACTTTAATAAAAGTAGTGCAAAAATGAAAAATAATTTTTAGCTCTTTATTTGCGATTTGGTGTGGTTTTTACAGTTACTTTAAACTTTAATTAAAGTTTAAAGTGCTTTAACTTTTTTGAAGTTTAAAGTTTAAAGTTACTCTAAAAGCCACACCAAATCGCAAATAAAGAGCTAAAAATTATTTTTCATTTTTGCACTGCTTTTATTAAAGTTAAAGTTTAAAGTAATTTACTTTAATTAAAATTAAAGTTTAAAGTGTTTTTACTTTAACTTTAACTTTTAAAGTAAAGTTAAAGTGCCACCCCTAACCGAGACTGAGCGGTTCGCTGTCGGTACACCCCTATCCGAAACGCGTTAATGCTGGCCGGTTTAACATGTTTCACATCTGCTAAAATAAGTGTTGCGGAACGATTCTTTCTTCACAGCATTTCGGAGTGTTTCTCAAACTATGGTATTTCATAATGTGAAGGCGAAAAAAAATTAAAATCACGAAGGACTTTGAAGAATTCAACTAATTGATGCTATTCATACACCCATTTCCAATTAAATCGTGCCATTTGGGAATTATCCTTCATTTATTTTGATAGATTGAAGAGGTGGATTCGAACACGAGAACACCAGAATAGAAGATATGCGCACTTACCATTCAACTAAAATAGTCGTAAAGTATATGTGTCTATTCTACTCTTATTTAGAAGTGTCATGTGAACTTATTAGAAAAACTTTTCGGTTTTACATCTGAATGAGTGATGAAGAATCATATTTATTTTCCTGGGTCTGTCCAAGAATAAATGCGATTTACTGTTACTTTATTTTTAATTTAATTTTAAAGAGTAACATCAGCAAAACTAATTTTTAAGCGAAAACATGCAATGAAAATGAATTTAATTCGATACAAAATCAACTTAAGATTTCAAAGAATCAAACTTCATAAATCTAATTTCTAAAGGATTCCTATTTTAAATTTTGAATTTTTTTCAAAGTTTTGCTGGATTTAATAATATTTTGTAGAGGCAAATCCATGATCTGTAAAACTAGGGGTGCAACAAATCTTTAATGGATTTGGGATTTGTTACCAAATCTCTGAGGTTTGGACTTGGATTTGGTTTTGGTTTCTTGATTTGGGGTATAGTTAGAACTGAGTTCCTAGCTGTGGATTTCGTCTATATTTGGATCACAGGATTGTTTATATTACTTTTTTCAGCTTAGATTTGGGATTCGGGATTGGTGATACGTTTGGAATTTGGGGTTTGGACTTGGACTTGGGTTTGGATTTTAGATTTGGATTTGGACTTCGGATTTGTTTCCGATCTAACATCAGTCAAATTTTGTAGTCGTGCTACATTGAAACCAAATCTCAATCCCAAATCCAAATCCCAAACACAAATCCTACCCAAACCCTACCCATAATGATACCGACCAAATCCCAAATCCAAATCTAAGATACAAATCCAAATCCAAACCCAAATCTATACCAAATCTAAACAACTTTATATCAGCCTCTAAGAATTAATACTCTTCTCTCCCTTCTAAGACTTAATATGAAAAATTCTCATCAGATTTGGACAATTTAAGACCAAGCCCAAACCCAAATCCAAATCCAAATCTCAGTCAAGAACAAATCCAAGTCTATTTGCACCAAATCCCAAGGCCTTGGATTTGTTGCACCCCTATGTAAAACCAAGTATATTCATAATTGAAAGAAACTTTTTTCTGCAATTCTAATCTCTTCCATGAGGAAGCTATAATTAGCTGCGTCCATATAATACGAACGAAGTTCATATTATAGTCATATTTCCGTGCGTAAATAATCAGTTACTATAAGGCAGTTCACATAAATTCACAATAATAATTATTACAAATTATACGTTGCCCAGAAATGTTTTTCTCTCACAGTAACGCGAAGCTGTCATACATATTATTTTTACTTCAGTCGTCACTAAGTACTTTTTAATTTTTTAATGTTTAATACAGTCGTGTATTCAATGACATGAATCACATTTCATTTGAATGAAAAGATAATGAAATAAGTTTTCTGACAAGAGATATACTTTTATTACACTCTAATGTGCAATGCTAGTCTAACTTGGAATTAGCTTTAAAAAACGACGTAATCTGCCTAAGTATTAGGTGAATTCAAGTCCGACCTTACCTACGGAAGATTCTCACCGCTGTTTTTATGACCAAAACAATGCGATCAGCAAGTCTTTTAGTTTGTATAATTACCACAATCATGAAAATATCTAAGTTTTCTTAATCCACATGCTTTATGAAGATAAATTTGATGGGAAATGTTGCGACAAAAGAGATTCGTTTTTCACCATTCGAGGCGTAAACGATGGAAAATACATTTTAAAGAGACGCGTTTTGCGTTTTCTCCTAATTGTGACTCTCTAAAATGCATTCCTTGTAGATCAACATCAGTTCAGCAGCGTTTCGCTTCGTAAACGCCTCAAAACCTAGTCTCAAATAGAAGCGTTTCGAATCATCTAGAAAAGTCAAGGCAGCCAAATGTATTCCATCTAAGTAAGGATGTTGCGAAGCACACTTCCTCTCGAAAAAACGGAGAGAAATGCATGTCCGAACCTCGGAAACGAGCTATGCAGTGTGTTTTCTCAAATATTTTACGCCATGGGCTAATATTGTCGATGATTAATGATCCGCCTCGATTATGTGTTGATGAAATGTCGCTACTTGCAAAGATTTTTTTACAGAACTTCACAATATTTGTAAAAATGAATCAATTTATTTCTAAATCTCAGTTATATTGAATAATTACGAGGAATGGTTGATACGATGGACATACCTTGTTTTCTTGCAGCAGTAAAACAAACTACTAGTATACCTATGGACATTGATATCGTTGCAAACATAGAAAATGTAAAGAGAGGATTGGCTATTACATTCTGTATTAACCAGAGATATGTCTTCCTAGAAATGGAGAACATAGATAATATTTCACGTCAAAATAAAAAGTTATACGTAGTTTGAAGAGTTGAGTAATGCTTTTCCCGATCAGTGATGTTGTTATGATCGTTCCTTCTATTGTTTGTAGTTGAAGTAGAGTATGTACTCATGTTTTCATTAATGGCAACACTACCGTTTGGACATGGACAATTCATTGATTGATTGTTGTCCTCCACAGGAGCAATTTCAATCTGCGAAGAGGTAACATTCAAAGAAGAATACATTCCTTGGATCAATATACAGTAGATTCGGAATATCCGAGAATTTCTAGAGAAAGTTGCCGTCACGATAGGCTTGTCTGGTCTGATCATATTAGTCGTCATATATATACAAGTGCAATTTTCTTGCTCTTCGGCAATAATCACACTATTAAAATAATATGTAGAGCAAATTCAGCATATAATATCAGATTCTTCGTACAAAAATCAAATCTAATGAGGATACTTGGGAATGTGCTGAAATTAATTAAAAAGAAGGTTACAGCTGCTGTTTCAAATTCTTCTTTCCAGTGATGCTAATTTATTTTAAGAAATAAGGAATCTCTGGAAATTACGATACACTGTTTTCTCTATCTTCAGTTTTATCGCACGGATTCTTAACGGTCTACTCTCTCGAATGCCTTTTCTACTTTTATTTTTTAAAACAGTCGACAATACTATACTACAGATTCATCGTGCCTCGTGCATGGTTCTAGAATCATCATCTTTAGGAGTGTAACCTGAAAAAGTATACTGTCATTAAGCTTCCACATAATAGAATTACATGAAATATAATCTGTCCTGTTGTTCGTGTTTAACAAAATTGTCGTACACATGTAGCAAACCGTGAGCTTATGGCTTTTTGCAGAGTTTTGAAAGATTTCTATTGGAAGTATACAAGCATGGAGAACTTTTTCTTCGATAAAATCTATTAGATATCATGTGGACATTTTTGAATCAGTGCGGGAACATGTTTCACCCAAGTTGATTCCAGTTTTCTCAACTTTAGTCGCATTATTGTGCTTGAAATATTTGTTCGAGATGAGAAAATTATATGAGCTAGTAATATTCCGATTATCTATGCGTCACTGTGATTCGTTGATCTATAGTGATTTGTACACTTCAACTATTTTTGTGGGATTAGGATTATCTTGGACACTGTATTCACTGACATTAGCGTATCTGTAGCACCGAATACTCAAATATAGACCTGCATTATTCTTTATGAATAGCATCATTGATAACTGTTCGATAGAAAAGATTGTTTCATATCAAATGGTCTGAACGATAGAAGCCTAGGGTTATCTTCATCGACAGAAGCAATATGTCCTTCTTTCATGAGCATAGCAACTAATTTTTTACTCTTGTCTTGAAAATTTGTCAATTATTGTCAAATTGTTCATTTTAGCATTATTTCTCGTTGCGTTGGATATTCTTATTGACATTAATTTCCTTGATGATTTAAAAGTCAAATAAAGTTATTTATTGTGGTAGAATTCAATACACAAGACAATTTTTCTTAGGATACAGGAGATTGATAAAATGATATAAGCTATGTTACTCAGTGGAAATCGAACTTCGGTTATCAACTCAAACAATTGACACTCAGTTATAATCAAGGTCTTATGGGGTGCAGAATAGTTAGAACCAATTGCATTACATGAAAATTGAGTCTGGAGGAAAATTATTATTAGAACTTTTCTATCTCAATCAAACTTGAAGAGGAAATATTAGGTCAAATACAGTGATTACTTTTGGAAATGTTACTTTTGCAACTAATATTCACAATGAGATTTTATTATGTTACAAAACTAATCATACACCGTCTGATTTTGATGAATAGAATATTTTAACGATCACTGAAGACCGCTTATTTTGATCTTTTACAAGCATGAAATAGATCACTACCACTTGTTTTATCGAATTCTAATTCACATTACTCATATAACTGTAGTCTTGATCACCAGTCACATCTATTCTGAAAAAAAATTGTAACTCCCCCCCCCCCATATAATAGAAGGCTCTCTCCAAGAAAATATGTGAAATTCATAATACAAGAACCTGGCCCTGTGAAAAAAAAATTTTGCTATTTTTAAATGTCTTTTCCTAGAATTATTTCAATAACCAGAAAAAACGATTCATGGAAAAAGAGGGATTCCTATTTTTTTAAAGTAATCAAAAGCAATGAAATGAAGTACCTAAGTTGTAATTTGGATATGATAATAATGAACTGTAACCAAAACTTTATAAATGACTAGTGGACATAGGGCCGTTTTCAACCCATTATTTCTTTCAAAAGAGCTATATGGTTAGAACTAGTATTAAATTTTGAGCATAGTGCACAATTTTATTTTTTACAAACCGCAACAAATGTTTTAAGTCCTTCTGAGGATTATAGCCAACAGTTTTTTCGAAAAATATTTTTTAGCGTAGTTACAATATGCTTAGAATATAATACTGATACTAACTAAATCGTTTTTTTTTGAAAAAAAAAGTGGGAATGAAAAATGGTCTTGCCACCACTAGTCCTTTATTGTACTGTTTATGCGTTCAAAATTATACTAGAAGACCCCTCATAATAGAAGACCAGTCTAGAAGTTTTGTACGCTAGCACACAATAGAAGACTCGTGGCGTCTTCAATTGACAGGGGGTTTCAACCGCTTTTACTGTGCGAAAATTGCATTGAACATAAAATCTATATACTTAAAGTTTCATAAATTCATTGTTTTGAATTTTAAACTAATATGTTTCTCTTTTGTGTATCTTATCTTAGACGATGTCGATATATTTTTTCAGCCATTTTTTAAACAAGTATCGATTCACATTAAAAGTGTTTGTGTCTTCTTGTGATACGACTTTGAAAAATCTTTCGTTTTGATATTTGCAAGGGTTTTGTTCTGTTTTTTGATTTACTGCAATCATTCCAACTAATATCAAGGGAAAGTATATGATGCTCAAAGGGTCATGTTACCAAATGTGCTATGTTCAGATGATCCTTTCGTAAGTTCTTGTAGACCGATGATAGAGCATTATTCCTGCTTTTTAAGAATGTTCTTTGGAAATACGTATCTTATGAATTCCGACAACTGGTTATTGTTGTAGTTTGCTCCTCGGCTTAGGGATGAGCGGTAGAAAACAGAATACTTTTAAATCTACAATGACGTCAATTTCGCACAGTCCTCTTTCCTATGGCAATACTGGGTATAATAGTGCGAAAATGAATGCGTCTGAGGTGATCTCATTTCCGCAGTATCTTAATAAAAGTGGAACTTCTAATTTTGCAGCCTTAAAGATGAAAATATTTCTGATGACTGATTCATGCCTATGCTGGCGTACATTCAGGGATATTACTTCCTTTGAGATGTTCAAGGCGTGACTATGAAAGTGAGATTCTATTTCGTTGAAATTTTCTTGTGACAAGTGAGTCTTCAATGGGATGAATTCCTTTCTTTCCAACAATGACAATATAGTTACTGTAAAAAAGAAAGAAGAAAATCAAAATTAATATCCTAAGCATCATCGAGTTGTTCGAATTTTTCAGTACAGATTTTGTGACATGTAGAAGACTTAATCAACATGGGATTTTTGTAATTCCCCACCAACATCTGAAGTTTTTGTGTTTTTCTAATAAGCTTGAGTGGTTCCTGACCGCGGTTCGATTTTCAGTGATCAAGCGCGTTGTTCGAAATTCTTTTAACCTGGGCTGGTCTGGTCAGCGTATTCCTTATCATATTCCCTTTTTTCTGGTTGAAATATCGATTTCACCTTCACATTTACGTTAGATTTAATGAGTAGGGGATGAATCCTCACTGATGATTCGAGCACATGTATTTTGGCAAAACATAAAATTGTGACAATGGTAATCAGTCTATGCTCTCACGCTCGATCGGGTGATTTTTAGTAATCAAATAACTTAAATTTCTGTTGCATTAAATAGACTAAATAAACCGGAGATTGTACGAAAAACAATACGTTATAAAGCCCAAGAAACCTATACAAATATATGACAATTTCTCCAATAATATTACTTTTAAACAGATAATCAATACAAACTATCACCCAGCAAAAATCCAAGCGTCTATGGTATTTTGATTAGTGCCCTGAAAAAATAGATTTACTACCGTTCTACTGTTGGTTTCAATCACCTGAAGAAGCGTGAAAGAGTTCTGAGTTCTGGAACGAATTCTGTGGTTTTTTACGGTTCCATACGAATTGTATGAAACCTAGTAAAAAGATTCCTGGGCACTTGACCCATCTTTTGAAAATGTTTTTGCTTTGTGCAAAACAGTTTAAATGATTTAGATTTTGTTTCAACACAAGCTCCGCACATATTATCTTTTATTTCTATGTAGGATTCTTCCTGATTTGATAAACTACTGGTCGTTAGAATACAAAATTAATAATTGTCGCAATGTGTTAATGATAAAGTTTCGATTGCTAGAGTGGTTTTTAACTATTTTTAATAAAAAATAGTTGTAATTATGTAACGCTCGCCTTATTCTACTGGTTCCAATAATTCTCGTTTTCATAAGCCGCAAGGATTGTAAAGATAATTGATGAAAACTTCTCCTAATCCTTGCATTAAGTACTGCAACCAAGGTCATGAATTTCTTAAGATAATAATTAAAAGACAATTAAAGCCGCTTGTGAAAACTACGAATCAAAAGATAGTGTATATATGAGCGATTTCATAGTTTAGACGATTCGCTAAAATGTCAACTACAAGAATTACTTAATAATCTGTATTCTGTAATGTTTTCGTCGTTTATTAGAATTCCCTCTATCAAGATTTGATGAAATCAAGCAGCAGTCAAGATTTCAATGTCATACGACGATAACGGTTATTTTCTCTTAAAATGATGACTATCATCACTCTAACAACACTACTATCTAGCATATCATTGCTAGATGACATTTGAGAGGAAAAAATGTCTTGTATTCTTTATTTCGAGTTTTCTATGTAGCAATGGATTTTTCATCAAGAGTTAAGTGTCCCATACTTCATTTGTTTGAGACTGCATCGTTCACTTTTGCGTTGGTGAGTGATTTTTAGTAAAATGACAAGTCGTTGTTGCTAAGAGCTGCTGGACGTGGATAAACAGCTACGAAATAAAAAGATCTTAAACATTCATTACGAATAATAAAATATAAGTTGGTTCAAACATAACGAATGTTTTTCCCTATGGTTATCATATTTGATACGAAAGAACTAAGCCATTCTCTTTCTCAATGATACACACTCTATAAACATTTATGTATAAGTGGACTGCAACATGACTTTAGGAAAGTGATAATCAAAACAAGCTTCTTTCGTACACACAAGACAAACTTTTGTTATTCACTTTTTCTAGATTCCGTAGACAAGAAAAAAGTTTTGAAGGAAAAAATACCCTATGCTAAAAGTTGAAGAATAAACCTTCTGAATGTACCACAAGTGTCCAAGATTTCAACTAAAGTTTGAAGATTTTATATCTTTTCCCAGAATCTTCTTCTTGTTTATAAAATCTAAACAACAGTCAGAGTTAATAGTTATTCCTATTAGCCTGGAGGAAGATCTTTCTTTTAAGTCAGCGAGTACAGGATGCGGGTTTTGGTGTATGTGATGTGCAACTAAGGCCGCGGCCGCATATGTAGAGGGTATGGATGTTTGCCTTTCGTAAGGATTTGTGAGAGTAAAAAAAATGCTGCAACAAAGCTCACACAACCACTCCGCGCTTCACATCCACACCTACGCCCTAATAGAACTTAATATTAAAGTTGTTCGATAAACTATAGTTTTCGTATAATTTGACACATCTGAATTAAATAGGATCGCCAGGCTCGTCTTCTCTGACATAAATAACCTCCCCCCCTCCCCTAGAATAAAAGGCCACCCTATATTAGTAGGCCACCCTCATTACAAGGCCACCCCCAAGAATAAGTTCAGAAGACCTAATAGAAGGCCATACGATCTCCAGAAGCTTTTTCAGAAATCCAGTAGATTTTCAGGTTTTAGTACTAAAAATCCCGGATTTTCAGTATAAAAGCTGTCTTTTTTTGTAGAAAAATCAAGATTTTGCGAAAAAAATGACCTTTTTCCATGTAAAAAACTGGTTTTCCAATATTTGACTGCTAAAAGTGTCTTTTTTAATAGGAAAAATGTATTTAAAAACCCTCAACTTTCTCGGTAAATCCTTGCAAAATATAGCCCACACTAGTAGGCCACTATCTGAGGAGCGATGTAAATTTTCATAATAGAAGGCCATGGCCATTTATTCTGGGGAGGAGTTAAGTATTTCACATCAATTCATGATCTTATTCATTCTGACTGACAGGAAACACATACCTCTTGACCAACTAGGAATTCTCTACAGAGGCGCCCTGATGTAGCTTCATTATAGACAGTTCTATGGAATTTCAACAATCAGAATTTCGCCATCTGAATTATGATAATGTAGAATTTCTGTGATTGTGCGTGAACTTCCACACAATTATACTGAGAATCCGTGTTTCACACTCTCACTACGAAATACCTATTAACCATACATGTAGCTTTATTTTCGTGGCGATTTTGGTAATTACAAAGATTAGATAATATAGAAGGAATTCAGAAGGCGAAATTTGGATTGTCTAAATCCATCTTACCCATCGGACAGGTCGCTTATCATTGCCGTTTACAATAGTGAAGCGAACTCTGATGCGACAAGATATTATTTGAATATTATGAACTGAATAAAATATTAAATTCGTAGTTACCGTGAGATGATTGCCGATGGTGATATAACTTGAAAAAAAACCGATCGAATAAACCAGCTATGAGCTCGAATGAGAAAATAAACCTGAAAGAAAATGAAATATGTGCACTTCTATTATATTTCTTTGCAATAGAAATGATTGATGCATGCACATTTTTTCTTTCCTCCTACTGAGACAAGCAAGCCTTCATATAGAAGAGTCAATGAGAACAGGGTTTACTTAGTCAACACTATGGTAGAACCCATTACATGCATAACGAGAAAATATGGACGGCGATCAAATATCTCCGTTGCATCAACGAATCATGCTCAGGTAATTATACATGAGTATAAATAGTCCATTCTCTTCTCTGCGCACTGATGATAAGACGTATATCGTTCTATCCACAGATTGCCCGCTATATACAAAAAGTTCAACCAAGGGCAAACTATGATCAACAAAACAACGGCATAACCAATAAAGTACTTACAAGATCGTTAAGAAGTATTGAATCGAAACACCAAATACGATGCCACAAAATAGAGGAGGAGGCCTACGTGTTCGAAGGAGATGAGAACAAAACAATGCACAAATGTGCACATCCAATACAGGAACTCCTCAACAACCAAATACTCCGAATGAAATACCACCAACTCAAGTTGCAAGAGTTTAATTAGTGATTGCACCACTGACATTCGAAGCAAGTCCTCTTGCAAGAATAAAAATCAATCGTCTTGTAAAGAATCACCTTTGGGACGTTAAAGTTTCAAATATCCAAAAATATTGTTCAGACACATTTACACTGCATGCAAATGACGTGAAATCATTAAATCGTCTACTGAACGAGTTACCATCAGTAATGCATAAAAAAGGAAAAACAACCATCTACTGTATATATTCCCCGCACGATTCAACGTGTTTTAGAAATAGACAAAGCGGCATTTGTTAAACAAGTCGAACTTAGATATCTTAACAAGAAATCAAACAATCAGTGACAGATAAAGGATTTAAATTCGAAAAAGTTGTCAGATTAATAAACTAAGAAACATTACCACTAAAGACAATAAAAATTACATTTGTAGATTTCTACAATCGTAATTAGGGGGCACCGGTGAGAAAAGGGTGAAGCCGGTAAGAATACGAAAAGCCTACGGTGAAGGCCGGTGCATTAGCATGGCTCGATTGTGTTAACAGAGAGTCGTCTGAATTATATAAGAAACCGGTCTTCACCGTAGGCTCTTCATCAGCTTACCGGCTTTCACCGGTCTTACCGATATGCTTGAAAGTGCATCCCTAATCGTAATAGATTCGTTAAAATTGAATTGCAAATCTACTCAATGCATTTTGTAACCGAGCCAGCTAATCAAAACACTATACTTGTCTAAGGTTTACATTGTTATAAACACGGGCATGTGGCAAAGAACTGTAGAGCTTCCAATCAGGTATGCTCAATATATGGTGAAGAAAACCATAAATAAGAAGATTTTCCGCATATCAACCAAAAACCTTCATGTCCTAACTCTAAACGGGAGCACTTAGCAACATCAAATAATTGTCATAAATTCATAGAATATCAGTTGAAAATACTGAAAACAATGGATAAATATTCATCAACTACAAAGGACCACAATCGAACACAGATACGGGCGAAAAACAACAAAATATACGAAAATCAACGAAAAGCCAAATTCAGAAGATGATGAATCAGATGAAATTGTTGAGAAGAGAAAACAAACAACAAGCCAATCTGAGTCATCAAATCTATAGAACCTCAGGTAGACGATTACGGACTTCGTATACGCCTCTAAACGACCGTATACGGTCGAATTCTAGCGTTTTAGATGTTCCAATATTACGGTCGTATATCGCTGTGTCGTATACAGACAAATATGATCGTAATACTGGACCATATATTTTGCTGTATTTCTCCGTATACGGTCGTTTACGACCGTGCTTGTTCGACCTGGGACGAAAAACAAAGCAAGAAAATTAACTCAAAATATACAATGATCCCAACAAATGAATGTAAACAAAACTTTATTTCACCAAGCACCTTATCCGACAAAACAATCAATAACATTAACGAATCGGTAATTGATTATGACAATACTCAAAATTCTTCATTACAATGCCACCTCAACTAACAAGTACACGAGCGAATTGCACTCTAGATTTCTCAATTACGATGTCCTCTCGATAAACGAAACTAGCCTAAAACCACAACAACAACTCACACTACCATGGTTTGAAAATTTTTAGTAACAGTCGAACTGAGACAAAAGGTAGTGGAGTACGTCTAGCAGTTCGGAACAACATAAGATGTAATGATGTTCTCAACCGATGAGTTGAAATGAACAAGATGGTGGCAGTTCAAATAGAGAAAAAGAAGGAATCACTAATTATTGCAGCTATCTATGTACCACCAAAAGCTAAATTAAACTTCAAGCAGTTGGAAGAAATGTACCAAAAAGATTACCACGGCATCATACTGGGTGACCTGAACGTAGCACAACAATCGATTACATCTCATAAAACCAACTCTACAGGAAAACAACTACAACATCCACGTGAAGAAGGACACCTACAATTCATAGACAACGATTTGAAGACGTATGAAAGGAACCACTATGCGGAAAAATTGACTAGGTTTTGGCCACCTTTCCTACAATCTTATTCATACAACAGGTTGAAACTCATCCTCCATTAGGAATACCTGGCGGACATAGACCACTTACATTTAATTTGTCTTTACAAGCTGAAGAAAAACCACAGTAACCAGAGTTTCCTTCAATTTGAATATAGCGAGTTGGTCACTCAACCATCAACAACTCAATAATTGTCTATATTCGTGGAACATTTCTACGCCAACCAACACAGAAAAAGAAATCGAATCTTGCACAGCATTTATTAGCAACAGTACCCAGGTCAAACGATACGGACCCTTGTGTGGACGCAGTTATGCGGACCGAAACATCATTAAAATAGGGTCGTATACAGCCGTATTTTCACAGTATACGGCTCCGTATACGACACTTTTTCTGGGCACAGTAATAAAGGATCGTATAATGTGAAAATACGGCTGTATACGGCCCTATTTTAATGACGTTTCGGTCAGTATAACTGCGTCCACTCAACGGTCCGTAACGGATATCCGTTTTGATTGACCTGGGTATCCAATATTCTTAAAAAAAAAGAAATACCATCAACCACCATTTCCTTAGCAAGCGCTAAAATATCGGCATCAACAAAAAAGCTCTCAGCAGTCAAACATCAATCATATCAAAAATAGAAGAAAACCGATCACGACAACGATAAAAGAGAATATTACAACAATAAAATATTGGTGACAAAATCGCCAGGAACCGATGGAACAACCATTGATTATTTAAGAAACTCATGAAATCTCTCTGTGATAAAAAAAATGAACTCAACAAAAACATGGGCAATCGTAAGAAAGTTCCACAAAAAACGAACTAAACAAATATATTCTAGCAAAATACAATACTACAATATATGATTGTACAGACGGGCAAAGCCAATCTATTCGCAACGGTTTTTGAAAATAAAAATTTTCCGATAAGTCAGGCTCTCTAACTTTTCATCCACAAATCACTGAACAAGTAAAGCACATCACAACCAAGTTAAAAGCATCCAATCATAAAAATATTCAGCCAATCAGCAAGAAAGAAATCATGTCCTGTATAAAAATATTGCCAAACAGCTCACCAGGTTCAGGTCATATCTATAATCGCTGCCTCAAAAATTATACTACGCTTTTAGTTAAACATCTTATTCATTTTTTATCGTAATCGTTTCAAAAGGCTATATTCCAACAGAATGAAAAAAAAACAAATATTATTTTAAGATTAAACAAAAACGACGAAAAAAACTTTTAAGCTACTGCCCAATTAGTTTGCTCGGTTGCATTGGAAAACTCCTAAAGAAAATTATATAGCAAAGAATAACAACAGAACTTGAAAAAAGAAACATTCTTGCTACTCAGCAATATGAGTTCCGTATCAAAAAGAGGCACATAGTAGAATATCACTATTGTCTAGAACAATATGGGAAGGATAAACTAGGCAAATACCGCCATTCAGCTGGGATTTTCTTCGATATAAAAGCTGCTTTCAACTCATTATGGCACGATGGATTAATTTAAAAGATATACGATCGCAGATTGTCGGAATATTTAACCAGATATGTCATTAACTATCTCAAGAAACGAACCGCCTCAGTAGAAATTGAAAGTGAACAATTTAACGAATTCACATTACATAGCGGTACTCCACAAGGTCACCTCTCTCAACCTTGCTCTAAATCATGTAAACACAGACTCAATAAATGGAATCAATGAGTTTACTTTAAACGGGCTTTTCACAGATGATACAACTCTTTGGTCCTCTTGAAACACCGTAAAAAGTCTAACCCAACGATTACAACAAGCAGCTGACGCATTTTGGCAATGATGTGGGCTACATGGAAATTATTAATACAATCCATAAAAACAGAGCTAATACAATTTAATCCACAACCAAGGAAAAAGTACAAGAGTCTACTAGAAATCAATGTTGGAAATACAGCAATCTAACAACAAACTTCAGCACGTTATCTCGGAGTATAATTTCTGACAAAAAGCTTGACTAGACAGCGCATATCAAACATTTTGAAACCAAAACAGCCTTTCGAATAGGACTTCTACGATTCCTTTCTCGTGCTTCCACTGAATCCAATCAAAGAAGCATATGATTAATCTTTTTAAATCACTAATACACACAGTACTCATTTACGGTTTTCCAATATTAACGATTGCTAATGAAAAAGTATGGAACCGTTTACAAATTACACAAAATAAAGCAATACGAGCGGCACCGGAGATACCGCTTCTACATGTCAGTCGATTATAAACACCAGCAAAATAACATTTCTCTAATAAAATAATATAGAAGAGACCTAGTATAAAACGAGCAATTATTAGATCACACCAATATGAAAACAAAATCTTCGAACAACTACTTTCTAGTATAACAACAGAATAACTATAAGCTATTATTCTTTTTATTTACATTCATAACTTTTTCTAATCGTCGCCTATTATTATCTCCTTTTCTATCCTCACTTTTGCATTGCTAAACAAGTTTCACTTCTATCTATGTTTTCTAAGTGAACTACTGTGAACCATTATAAAAAGAAACTCTAGACGAATGACAAAAGATGCAAGTCATGACTTCTCTCTTTTGCGTAGTCTTCTATTCATAGATTTTTATTATTATTATAGAGAGCATCGATGAAACCGAAAAAGAAAGTGTGAATAGTCGGAGATTTTATCTCTTTTCCTGTATATTTCAATCGTCGCTTGTCGATAACTTCTCACCAGAACTTCGACTAAGGATGGAATCGGATGAAAGATTAGTCCCATGGGATATTCAATGAATTTTTCGTTTAAGATGTATTTGTATAAAAGATGACATTCGTAGATACAAATAAGAATTAATCTATTTTTTTGGTCTTATTTTCTATTGAGGGTTGTTCTAAGATCATGTATTCATTCCCGGCTCATCTTGATGTGTCGTTGGTTGTAAAAATCTCATGAATCTCAGAAAGAAAATATCTTTCGGTGCTCAGGCTTACTATGTAGTCATTTAGTTTCAGAACAGTTCCTTGAGGAACGATTGCGACTCTAAATGTCTTTGAATGTTGAAATGAACAGTAAATCAGTATGTAGAAAATCAGAAAGGTAAGAAGTGAAGTAAAAAATAGGCGACCTTGTTTTAAAATATAATGTAATTCTAAAACATTCGTATTGTGCTGATTTCTTTTTTCTAATATTGTGGAGAATATAAGAAAACTATACTAATTTTTCTTCTATTTATTAAAATAGATAGTATTTGCAAATTGAAAAATAAAAGCATACTGTATTAATGTAAGGATTTTGCAATATATTCGATAAGAAGTAGAATTTTATATTGAATACAAGTCCCATGAGATGCAAATGGTTGATTCTTAAAGCCAAGAATCCATTTGGGACATCAAAATTTGAATACCTCTCTATGCGATCCAAACCGAAGACAAATAGGCTCTGTAAAGGGAATAAACCAGAACTTGGGTGTCACATCTGGATCGGAGCACCTTGGATACAATAGTGGTGAGTGGCACTTGTTGGTATAGGTAAAGTGGGTGCATGCTTGTGTCCTATCTACACATTTAACTCCACCGAAACACATGCTGAGCTTCCACACAAACTCATACTTTTCACCAAAACACTCACACCCTCACGCACAATAAAATAAGATATAACAAGTAGTAAAGTGATCTGAATTATCCGCAAAATAACTCCTAGTACATGTTCAGATACAAATAAATCATTTGTTCATTATATCTACATTAAATATAGGGACTAAGCAAATCATTGATATAATTATGCCAAACAACTACCATGAGGGTTTATTCAAAGAATAACCAGTTGACAGCCAGATTTTGTACAAGAATTCGGCAGAGAACACGTAATAGTGAACGCGTTTAATTGTTATCTCGTTTGAGATTCGGCTGACGGCTCTAATAAACGATACACATATCCTGAATGAATGTCAAGCGTTGCTTGAATGGAAAAGAGCGTTATAATAGCTTGTAGTTTCTATCGTGAAAGACAAAAATTTTAGACCGAAAGAAGATATTGTCCAGATTCGCATTTAGCATTCAATTTATTTAAAGAGAAAGTTGAAATTATTCTATGAAGTCTTCTTTAGTATTATATGGTATCTCCTCAGAACCGCAGCTGTTTTCAGAGTCACATACCAGTTTTATAGAAAGAACGTAGGAAGTTTTTTAATTCAGTTTAGATTGTTCTCCGCCATTGGCTTTATTTATTGATAAATTAACTAATAATTCGGCAACAAATTGTTTTGCCTTCGTCAAAATAGATACATTAATATTTACGCTCATACGCATTATCATAAACCCACACGCAGAATCACATTATTTTTCTTTCACAATATTTTATTCATTTTATTGGTTTCAAGTCTATAACAGGAGAAAAGTGGTAAATGAAGAGGACTAATAATCTACAGCAGCCGTGGTGTCTTTGCCGGACGAGTCAGCTTAAAGTTGTAAAAATAACAGGTTTCCTTTATCAAAATGATTGATTAAGTTACCTGAACAAAATCCGATCGATTAAAATTTACTGACTTCTATTTGCTTTCCGTTGTTGACTATCAATGAAAACACTCAGTTACATTCATGCAATTTTCGGTATTTCTCCAGCTGATGGTTATTTCATGAATAGCTAGTTATAAAGATAAATTCCGTTTTCGATGAACTCTCGTTTGGTATAAAATTTAATGTTGGCATCATTCTCATTTGGAACTCTATCTGACTGGCAAAATACCAAGTTTTTTCCTATCTAGGTAGTAGATATTCACCGCTTGAAACATTCTTTTTTTTAACCCACATTGAATATTCTCACTTTTCGAGAATAAATATTGTTGACGACAACTTTAAAGAATAGTATTCATAATGGAATTTTCTACTGGTTTTCTGTGCTCATTTTCTTGCCTATTATCTCATGATCATAGTCGTATTTGGTCATTCATACAGTACGCAAACATCTCGACAGTAAAGATGGCTTCGATTGATCTAAATAGACAAATAAAAGTTGATAAACTGTATCCATTAATACCTAAAAAAATCTCTTTGAATCAGCTTTACAAAACAACCGTTATAGCTCAAGTTAAGCTTTGTCTGCGAACACCGAATTCAGTGATAATAAATATTCATTTGAATCATTCATCACAAGCAACGAATGTATTCATCAATTGAAACTAAGTCAGTAAAAATTAACTAACATTTTACCGACATCACTTCAACATGCATAATCGCTTACGAACAAGCATCGCATTAAAGCATTTGTGAGAACGTAGGAAAATCATTTTCATGAAGAGATCGAGATGTTGAGAAGGAGCACGGTCTGTGAATTTGTCGGGAAATTTTTACCATCGAAAATAAAAACTTCATTGAGTAAACAAAAATAAATCTTCTCTTGTAGAACTCTATGAATTATATTTCCAATAAAAATTTTGTTTCTACCTCCTATCCTTGCGAAGATAGGAATGGTGCTATTTAATTATATATACATAAGTTAGGTGAATCCTCAGTTAAATGTGTGGGAGTCATGCCTTCTCAAAGATACGAGATAGAAACATAGATTTTTTTATTGGGAAGTAAAATTCCTAGAATTCTATAAGAAAAGATGGTTTTGGTAAATTTAATGAGGTTTTTATTTTCTATGGTAGAAACTTCACGAGAAATGCAAAGATCATAGTCGTTCCCAACATCTCGGTTTCTTCATGAAAATGATGTTCCCGAATCCTCACAAACACTTTCGTGATGTTTGTAGACAATTATGTGTGTTGAATTTATTGCGGTAAAATCTTAGTTGATGTTTACAGCCATAATTTCAATTGATGAATACATTAGTTGTTTGTCATGAATGATTCAAATGAATATTTATTATCGTTGAATTGGTGTTGGAAGACAAAAGTTGACTCGAACTATAACCGTTGTTTTTTAAACCTGATTCAAAGGGATTCTTTTAAGATATTAGTGAAAACAGTTTATCAGCTTCTATCTGTTCATACAGATCAACCTGCACTATCTTCATTTTTGAAGTGTTCATGAACTTCATAGGCAGTGGGCCGATTTCGATAATAACTATAAAAGCGGCAAGCATGAAAAATAACAGTCAATGATGTACTAGGATCTTGAAGTAGAAAACAAATTTTTTTTATAAATCCTTAATCTGTACAGTTCGGTTATAATTTAAGACTGTTTCTATAGCTTAAGATAATTCGATTTCAGAACCAAAAAAAAGATAGATTTCAAAGTAATTTTTTAATGTAATTATATTGATTTCTAATAATATTGTTGGAATTTCAAGGAACTCCAATAAGTTTGAGTCTGCTGTTTCATCCATGCGATAGACAGTCTTCAAACTTGTTAGACTCTTGTATGCACTGTGTTCCAAATCAAATATTCTTGTTTGCTATTGAATACATCACAATAAGTAGAAAATTTTGTGAAATAGTCAAAGCTCGACTCTAGATATTCGTCGAGAAAAAACTTCATAATCATAGTTTCAGATTTAAAAAGATTTCTTTATGCAATCAAATGATGAATATCAACTGAATTAATTCATTTATGTGCTTTGCATGTATCTTAATGAATGTAGACTTTTTTGATTTGATAAACCAGAAGTATTCAATTGTCTTTTCTTATGAAATAATACACAATAATAACTACACAAAATATGAAAATGAATCGCATAAACAATCTTGTCAAATTCATCAACCATCGAATACTTAACATGGTTTGATGATGTCCATTTGTTAAATATTGTTGTCTCATCAGCATTAGTATTGCACTGATATTTTGTCGAAAAAGTTGATAAACAACAGAATAACAAATATGATATTCATGCTTAAGTAGATCATATAAATAGGTTCGTGTAAAATATTTACAACAACAACCTATAACTATGATGCATAGACTTATGCCAAAGACAATTCTAAATAATAATAATTGTAAATTCTTATTACATTGTATTTTATATTTATAACAATTCCATGCTCTTGCACGATCTTCCTCAATTTGAAAATTAATTAATATCATATTGGTCTTTAAATGATCTTCGGTTGGATCGTACAATAGAATACCTTTCATATGTTTTCGTTTTATACCAGCTTGTTCGGCTACAAAACCATTGATGAAAACATCATCACGGAAAAATATTGGTGTGGTTGTATGAAATATAGTTTTTATTAATAAATTTGATATCACTATAGATGGATACAAAACTGCAGCCCCCCATAAATAATCTGGTACGATATCAATGGGAAAATTTTCTTTTGATACTCCACCAATACCACTGCGCTGAATTTTTCCTGATTTTTCAAACCATCCTTCAATTGTATCGTTATAAGTCACTTGTACCATGTATAGAATAAATTTATTAACATGAATTAATACATCATCATCAACATAGAGTAGATATTCACTATTCTTCGAACAATGTTCATTATACCAAATGAAAACACTTGTTATTTTCAATGTCAAATTAAAATAACTTTCAGCAATATTAAATTGTAGTAGATCATAATTTAATTTGTCTTCTAATATAATGTCTTTCTGTACAGCAGGATCTTTTGGATATCCAATAGCATACAAAACAGGTACACCAAAGTATGCAACGATTTCTTTGGCCCATGTGGAACGTGTCAAATTTCGTCGCTGAAAACTACCTGATTTAACGATGATTAAAAATTTATATTTTTCCTTGAGACAAATTTCATTCTTATTTATAACTAATGGCTGTTTAGCTAATTGTAATTCTTCTTTGGTATGAATTTTTCCTATACAATCTTTACACGTAGGAACTCTGGTTAATTTTGCACTGATGTAAGAAAGTACATGAATGAAGATTATGATAGTCTTCATCTGAAACAAACAATCTATAATTAAGGGCGTGTGTGTAAAAATCATCAAGATTGAAGGAAGTGTGCAACAGATGTTATTTCAGAAGCTAAATCAAAGTTAATCGTATTTATTGTAATGGAATCTGAATAGAAGTAAGCGACTTTGAATCTTTGTATCTTCAATGTTTTTCATATTTCTGAACATTCGTGAAGATGAAGAAAAATATTTCGTAGATGTGCTTGAAAAATTCTTGTTCTTATCGAGCATAGATGAAATGATACAGTCTTCTGATTTGTCTTTCCATTTCAAACTAACCTGTTCAAGATATGTTAATTTGAATGGTAACAGATTTTGTGTAAATGCTGCATACTAATCATAGATAGAAGGCAAAGTAATATACAAAATCGAAACGTCAAAGAGTGTGATGTAATACAACAGCGGACAACGTACTATTCAGTCGTGTATACGTATTTGAGCGTCTGTGTGTGATTCAGTCAAGTGTATCATTTGTCAACTTGCATGAAAAAAATTTTTTTCTCTTGTGATTTATCTCATTCTTTCTGTTCTGTTCGAGGGGTGGGAAAAAAATAATTGTACATGAAGTAAGAAGGAACCTACCCAAGCAGACAAAGTTTCTCAAACACACGTGTAAACACCGTAAAGTAGCTTTTTCTGAGTGTTTAAACGCGTGTGGAAAAACGCTGCCTTGCAAACGCACGAGAATATGTATTTTTCAGCTTGCACGTGACCAGTTTTTTTCCAGGCACGCTTTCAACGATAACTGATAACAGTTTTATTGCCTGAAAAATGAATGATTTCAAAATTTTTTAAAACAAATATTTGCGTCGTTATTCATTTTCAGAATTTCAGCGCTTAAACGGGCGGTAACACAGAATTTTTTGCGCTTTAGGCAAGAAAATTTTTCCTCATTGTTTTGATCGAACAGTTTTGGTTTAAACGGCTAAAGAAGGAGAATTCCATGTGTATTGAGGATCAAACCTTTCCATTCTTGTTTTTCTCAAAGACTTGGACGTTAAAACGGTCCAAAACATAGAATGCTACATGTTTTAACGAACGAGATTTGCATAATTTTCATGATCACATTTTTTTCTCGTTTTTACTGCTAAAGAACGATAATTCTGTACGTATTGAGAATCAAAACTTTTCAAGCATGTTTTTCTCAAAGATTTAGATGTTAAAACTGCTTAAAGAACAAAATTCGACACGTTTTAACGAATGAAATGTCTCATCTTTGTTTCTTGCAGAATTGTGCCCGTTTAAACTATCAGATACTGAGAACAAGGTACTTGCTTATATATAGGTCAAAGCTTTGCCGTTTGATAATTTGCGCGTTTATACGATTTTTAATTTACTTCTGGGGCATAGAGGAGTGTGTACACGTATCACAGTTATGGTTTTTTCATCAATTAAATGCGAATAGAAAAGAGTTTTTTAATCACGGAAATAGCTGGAACTCGACCATAGTAGTGATTATTTTCATGGATCGTTTGGTTACTTGAGGTTGTATGCACCGAATAATTCTTATTTTTAAATGCTGGGCGTATTTGCATTATGCAAGTGAATGTCGTAGCAATTTTTTTTTATCCCATGGTCACCTCTCTTATTTTGATATGGATAATAACATGAGCATGAATCTGACATACAATATAATAATTAACGCTAAAAACTTACTCTTATGGAAATAGCAACAAATACTATCGATTAAATGAATGTTTAATTTTAGGTTCGGATAGCACTTATAATATCTTAAAATAAGAAAACTGAAGTTCACAGTGGTAAATGGATTGGTTCTAGTATTGCCATTATGTTATTTAAAGACATAGCTAGGTTTTTATTATAAACGTGAAAGACGTATCGAATCCATGCTCATCTCGAAGATACTTAACTGTAACGATTGAGCGAAACTAAAATACTAATTCGGATTTTTCATTAATGTTGCTTCTGTGAACCATTGGAGTTAGTTCTTTATATGAACTTGAAATTTCACAGTGAATAAAACTAATTTTCTATTAAAAAGAAATTAAAAACTTTTTTGTCGTTGTATCGACTCACACTAAGGCAGTTTGCGTTGATCAGGACTTTTTAAACTGCTCATTTCGTCTTGAGAAGCTAAGCTCCTTTTCAAAATTATTATTTGGTGGAAAATAAATAGCAGAACGGCCGCATTTTTGTATATATATATCTCTTTACCACCTCTGTTATTCGTTTTCATATTTCTCTAGCGAGACATAATATGAAGAAGTAGTAAACACTTCAGCTCTCGATCGTAGTCATGGAAGATTGCCTTTAACTTTCTTTGTTACCAAATGCACCTAACTTCATACCACAGCTCTGTGTTTATTATTTCTCATCAAATTTTTATCCGCTCGACAACCATATGCATGAAAATTTTCTCATAGAAATCACTATCGTCATAATTGACTCTATCTTCCCATTTACTGATGTCCATGATAATAGAGGATACAGTTCAGGGGAGAAAAAAGGTTAAACATCAACGATCAACATATATTCTCATTCGGCAAAATCAAATACTTATATCAACGATGAAACGGGTTCGGTTTTTCTTTTGATCATTTCTAACTGAGATAGATAGATAGATAGATATTTAGCTCCACCTCGAAACAAAAATGTTTTCTCTTTCGTCTTTTCTGAAACACGATATAGAAACTAGTGTTACACTTATTTGGCAGAATATCATCCCTCCCCATCTAACAGGCCTCTACCAATATAGCCTAAGGATTCCAGCCAACAAGAGATTTTCTGTTGAACTGGATTGAGCTTATTAGGTAAGTTTGCTTTTCTTTTATAGAGATGAATATGAATCCTAGTTAATTGATAAAATTATGTTTTTAGTCTAATAGTACAGGTAACTATGCATTGTGTCACACGTCTCTCTCAGTCCATTAAGATAACATCTGTGTTTTTCTATGTTCATTCCCATAGTACAGAATAGATGATCACTACAAGAACGGTTTCAGCACTCTATTTTAGCATAATATATTGCTTATCTCACCTTTTTTCTTTAATAAACGATGTACGTCTATAAATGCAATAAAGCATTACTACAAACAAATAACGCGGCAGATTTCTCCATAAATTAACTCTTTTAGTTAAAGACTTGTAAATAATCTTACAGCTTTTTATCTTACTCAACTACCATGGTAGTCGATCTAACCATCGATTCAAAATGTACGGTCTACTCTAAGAAAACATTATATGCCCGAAACACTTAAGAAACTAGCACATGCCAAATAGATAAACTTAAGTAGCGAATAGATCTATTCAGAAACCACTTAAATATTGAAAGACTGAAAATCGTTGCTGAAAAAAATCCTAATAACAGATATACTATACAGAAATAAGGTACTTACCTATTTTTTATCAACATTCGACACAGATCAAATCTATGCATTGTAGAGCAAACAAGGATTGCCAGAGCTGCTATTCTCCAGAGAATAAGTATGCCGTCAGATTGATGGATGGACAACTATGTAGATAGTTAAGTATCTAGCAAGGAACAAAGTTAAATACATAGTAAGGTCGATAGATATACAGCTAGATAAATAGATAAGGTAGCTTTTTTGTTACACTAAGCACATAGTTACCACCGAACTCTAAAATTCTCACGCTTTTGCATCGAACAATTATAGGTTCAGTAAAAGGAAACTAGTTTCGCACGTTTGATAGGGAACTTTTTCAGGTTCAGCAGAGTTCACAGAATTTTCCAGTATTTGGATGAAAACTTCTACTAACTCCACAGATTCAGTTTTATTTTCGTACATCATGAGTGACACAATCAACGGCTACGAATATCTTTGTAACGTGTTGACACATCAATTCTCAGTTTACTTGACAATGTAAATGTTTAACTTTTCGATAACCAGCCATCACGAACCCGTTAGACCATATAATGATTTTGTACTATTTCTACGGAATGACTATCAACTCCATTAGCTATTTAATTGAAAGGTAAGTTTCATCTTCATCTTCTTAACCTAAGCAGTTCATTTCTCTTTCTAGGTCTTCAACAATCTGATTTGACAGGTGAGTTTCCTATTCATCTTTTTAAGCTAATAACTTCTCTTATCTTTTTAGATGTGGGAGCATCTGATTTGAAAGGTATGTTTCATTTTTATGTGCTCAAAGTAATAATTTGTCTTTTATTCTTACATGTTCAACAATATGATTCGAAAAAGATTTTTGTTTCGAGATAAAACCTGATTTATACGATCCTGCATCTAGAGAAGTAATACGTATCTTAGTTTTTCTAAGGTCTGTATATGAAATAATGTACCGTTCATAGATGTCTGGGTGTCATTTTCATGGATGTGTTCGGTTTCCAGTATATCGAAAATCCTCTAAGGGTATTCCAGGAGTTGTATTTACTTTTCAAGAAGATAGATATAAGAATAAGGGTATAGACATAAAAGCATAGAAATAAGGGTATAACTGTAAGGGTATAGTTGTTAGGATATAGATATAAGGATAAGGGTATAGGCATAAGAGCATAGAAATACGGATATAGCTATAGGTTTATAGTTGTTAAGGGTATAGCTAGAAGGGTATAGTTATAAGGGTATAGGCATAAGAGCATAGAAATACGGATATAGCTATAGGTTTATAGTTGTTAAGGGTATAACTAGAAGGGTATAGTTACAAGGGTATAGATCATAAATGTCCAATGCGGCAAATGATTTTAATAAGACGTCGCGGCGCGGTATGTTTTCCTACATCCTATCGGGGTGGCGGCGCGATAGCGGCTGGTTATTTGTTTTCGTCTTCGCTGTGCGGCGCGGCAGTGGTTGAAAGTTTTGAAAAGAAAATTTCCATTTTTGTATAGAGAAATCCATAGACTTGAGATCATTATTCTAACACAATTTGCATCATAGAATTTTTCTCGGTCAGCGCAGTCTTATACCTATTTCTTCATTTAAAACAAACACAAGTGTTACTAGAAAACGACTGAATGATGATAGTATGTCAGAGCTAGTTACTATATGTTCCTGAATATATTTGTGATTTCGTTTTACTTGATATATATACATGTATATCAGTAGTTAATAATACGTAACCATATAATAATTTCAGGATTGTTATGATGGTCCACTAATAAATACTGGCATTTTTTAGTCCGAAGTTTCCTTTACTTTATGTGCACTATAGCAACATTGGTACATTTCTTTAAGAATTTTTCATACAGTGAATGAAACGATGTGCTTTTTTCATTGATTATACTTTATTTATATCAATCCAATGTTTGTTTCTTCTAATGTTGTATGCGTTAATGAGTTCTTATAGAGTTGTTTAAGCCTCAGTGTTTGACAAGTTTTGCGACTTTAAGGATTTCCTTGTTGGAGTTTCACATTTTACTGTGACATATGACTCAAAAGGTACCATTATTAGATAATTGCTATGCATATAAATAAACACGTTACTGGTGGTGGATATCAAAAGTATGTACTTTGTTTTTCTCGTTAATTTGAAGCAAAGAAACCCGAATTCAATGAATGTGATTAATATTGCTGCTTTCATTATTGACGATAGAAAATGATCAAAAACTGTCAGGTTTTATTAAATTTTGTAACAACTATGGTACTTGTGCATACTATCATATACAGATTAGATTCTTTTGAAAAATAAGTATCGTTTAAAGAATTTTTATAATAGTAACTAGAATAAAAAAGTGTTTTCTGTTTTTGCAAAACCATGAGAGAAGACATTATCGTCGAACTCATTCCCATGCGAGTAAAAGATCATATTATCTTGGATTTAAAAATCATACTTTAAATTATTTCACTCATTCACTACTGTAGCCTCTATTAATTATTTTCTTTCTATCAAGTGTAATTCCTCCCAATCTAAAATATCACTTGGAAGATACTGGTATTAGGATTATATCTTTTCGGAAATAATCAAAGATTCCATGTGGTCTTCTATTTTTTGATTTGTAATTGAATGTTTACAATCCAACTGAAGCTTTGATAGATTCACGTTTTGTCTCACACTTTATTACATGCAAATTTTATAATATTTATTTTCTTATTTTGGGAACCAGAATGTTGTTAAGCCTACTTTTTTACATAGCGCCGCGGTAGCGGCACGGCAGCGATAGAAATTTTTCTTAGTAAGTCGCGGAGCGGTAGCTTTTCTTTTTCCTAGTGTCGGCGCGCGGTATCAACTTTTGGAAAACCATCGCGGCGTGGTAGCGGCAGACCTTCAACCGCGATGGACATCTACGGTATAGATTTATGGGTATAGTTATAAGGATATCGATATAAGTATATACCCAGGACGAGCATTACGAGAGTCGTAAACGATTGTATAAGACGGCCTATACTATCGCACACCATCGTATACGTTAGGAATTACGACCGTATTTCGTCGTATTACTTGTCGTCAGAACTACGACGGTATTTTGTCGCATTACTTGACGTCAGAATTACAACCGTGTATCGTCGTGTCGCACATAACGAAACACGACGTTTATGCGACCACTGTAAATGCTCGCTCACGATCGTATAGAATGTTGTTTGTTATTATACTTCACGTAAATGTTTCTAGCTCCCCCCCCATTTCTGTACTCCAAATAATACGAAACCTAATATTCGGGATGCCCAACCTTATTGTAGGTTTTAATCATTTTTTTTTCACTTCGCCGATGATATATAAAAATATATGATAGCCTTAATCTATCATGAAAGCCACATGAGAAATAATGATTGGAACTTCCAGTGAAACTGGGCAACCAGATTTACATACACCAACCCTCAACCTGTGATTAGTCGTTACAATTTACCTGAAAATAAAAAATCAAATTAATTAACAAAACATACTTCCTGTTCGATTATTTGTTATAATAATCTAAAAATAAAAAACAATTATTTAAGAGTCACTTCGCGACAGGAACATACAGTTTACACAGAGACTGTCCGGAGGTAAATTTTAGATTTTGAAGTTTAGTATTTCGTTTGATAGCTTATGGTATGAATATACAAAATCCAAAATATTAGGGTCAAAGGACCTTCTAGTGCAAAGATATAAAGAACACAGGTGAGTCACCCTCATAAAAATCGTCCCAAATCATGATTTTTAATTGAATTTCTTGCGCATCGTATATTTTTGTCAAAACTTGACCAAATCTAAAGATGTCATATATCATTCAATAGTGCGGAGTCTGCTCTACAATATCTGATATAGAGCCTTGTCAAATCATGTTTGACATTGAGTAAAAAAATTGAAAAACAAAATTTAATTGAAAGTTGAAACATTTCTTTTTTCTCTTTTTCGGGTCAAAAACTCACTAGAGAGTGTCGGGCCCAGAAAAATAAGACCAGATTCTGAAAGCCCGGGAAAGACTACATCTATTGATACGTAAATCAAAAGAAAAAAACCCGGGTCATAACACAAAGTTTTCAAAACAATGCTAGTCGTGAAAAAAACATTTTTATTGTAAAGTTACTATATTCATACATTCATAAGAATTTTCGGTTCTCACAACTTAGTTTAAAGTGAAAATTTCAAAAAGAGAAACATTAGCAAGAAAAATTTGAAATATACAAAGATCAGCGCAGATGGCGCATGACGCCATTTCAACATTTTCTCGCGATATCTTGACAAAAGTTAAGAGAATTGATTGTTTCGGCTGATTTTAGTCCAAGGAAACATTGTTTAGAGCGATGTCAAATATCATATTCTCGTTTAGCACGTCAAATTATATCGATAAGAGTGTATATCGAAAAATTCAAGTGGCGTTCCGAAACATCAATGATCTATATGAAGTGTACACTTGCGTAAATAACTTCTAAACAATGCACAATTAGTATTAATAAATGTCAAGAACTATAATTTTATGATTATTAGTGTACTGTTTTATAGAAATATCTATGAGCTACAGAAATTTTCTTCAGCTTGATGTTTTCACAAAGAGGGAAAGCCAATCAAATAAACTTATGAAAGATATTCGGCGTGTCGACGGTAACGTTTTGCATAGAACTTGTACGAAGCTGCAGTATAATGTACACAAATTAGGCTAATTCTGATTAACACTGTGCTGAAAAAAATGTGGGCAGTGCGCTTTTCACGAAACAAATACGCTTTGATTCCATTATCCTACGAGCTGTGTGCTATTGTAGATTGGGATCTCTTAATAAATTTTAGTGTGAAATAATCTGTGTTACTAGTTATTTTTGATAAATAACCTGTCATTTGAACGCGAGACGTGAAAAATGAAATAAAACCAGCATGGGTTCCGTTGGTTTTAGGTGGGAAACATTAAAAATATGGTATTTTCAAA
>OENT01001454.1:7811-43584 GCA_900239685.1 Rotaria macrura
AAAAAAAAAAAAGACATCGACAGACAAATAAAAGAAAATAAAAAGTAAAAGAAAAGAATGGAATGAAAATTGTAAATGGTAACAGAGGAGAAGAATGAGAAGGAATGCCTTGCTTCATTGAATATTTACGTCAGTTTTTGAAAACGATTGCTTGTCAACGTTATATTACACATAACATTTCTGTTCTCTGCCATGTAATACGTCTTTTCTCCTACGTGCCGCAGATATGTAGAAATAAACGTATTCATTAATAGTTAAAGTGAAAAAAAACCGAGAGAAGAAACAACACATTACACACACGAAGCCAGGTACAGCTTTTCATAACATGAATGTGTGTTAGCATCTAAGCGACAAATCAAATGAAAAAATAATAATAAATGACGGATATTTTCATGTTTTTCAGATGTTAGCGTCGTCGACGCAAGAAACTCTCCTTAATGATGATACTTCACCATCACGTAACGTAATCTTACGTTCAATATCAGTCTTAGATACCAATGATTTCAATAATTTTATTCAAGAACAGTATGGAGCATGTTGGGGTACACTCAAATTTGAAGATTCACTAAGTGACTACTCAAATGATGTACGTATTCTACCTATCTTGTTTACAATATCAGTTGTCAAAATATGTTAAGATAAAATCTTTTGTCTAAGGAAAATTGTACTCTAAATTACTTATACATAGTTTATGATAAATAAAGACAAGCTTGACTAAACATTTTTAATTGCTTTTCGTTTATAGGCTCGACCATTTCTCTATACTGATGATAATATCGATTTACATGTATTACGTCAATTTATGATAAGCGAATGGAAATTACAAACGGCAAATATTGTCCTACCAGTTTTGAGTGGCGTCACCAATCATAAACCGTTTAAAAATCCAAAAATGACTGATACATTACGAAATGGAGTTCAAAATGTAATTCTATTTCTATGCTCAAAAAAAAAGAAAAAACAAACATATATACATTTATAGAACATTCATTTGACTAAAAAAAATATTTTACTCTAGGCAGCAAATGCATCCGAAGTATGGTTTATAACAAACGGTATTGACACTGGTATTCCACAATTGATAGGAGCAGCTTTTAGAGAAGAGACTGTATGAAGAAGAACAATATGAAGTTATTTCTTGATCCTTTTTGTTTTTGTTTCCAAATTAGGCATTGAGAAGAGCTGATGACGCATGGGCTATACAAATGGGTCGTGCACCTAAAAAACGTAAAGCACTCGTTCTAATTGGAATTGTTTGTGATGATGAAATAAAAGATTTTATTGATCTTAAACCATCGAAAGATAAAAGTAAAATGGTAAAAATAATAATGATAGAAAAAGAAACATTTATATTTTTTTAACTACTAATTTCCGTACGTAGGAAGTTAAAGTTCCAGCACGTAAACGTGATCAATTATCAATAAATAGTGGTCATTCACATTTTATTATTATTCGTGAACAACCAATTGGTTCAAGTACAGCTAATCAAATTAAAAGAACTTCAACAATAACCGAAAGTGGAGAAAAACAATTAGAAAAATTAATCGATTCAGCTGAAAGTGCAACGAATCGATTTCGTGATCGATTTGAAGATTTTCTACATCAAGAAGCATTACAACAACCAGCCAATGAACAAACAACCATAGGTAATAAGAAATGTAAAGATATAAGACATTGTCGACAGTATAAGAAGAAAAAAAACACCTGTGATATTTATTCGTTGTCATTTCAATAATTACAACAAATTTTCTTTTAACAAATTCTAAGGTTTCTATCATTTTCGAAATAATAAATCTGATGCCATATAAAAATCACTTAGTTAAACACAATTTATTCATTGTCATTAGATCATACATAAGATCATTGATCGAATCAAGATAAAGATTCGTTTTTATATCTTCCGAGTTTTCTATGTGAATACTTATAGTGACAGTTATATTGTTGTACTTAAGAATGTTAATTGAAAAAAGAAAAAGTAAAATTTTACTAGAAAAAAAAAACCTTCACTATATACGAAGGTATAAATAAAAAAAAAGTTTTCCTTTCAATCGTGTAGATATAATCATTGTCAAGGCTATTTAATGAATGGTTTAGATGTTTCTCAAGTAGAACAAATTGAATGATTAAATCATGAGACAAGGTCCATAATCATCATAAGTTATGATTACATTTGAAAAAATCTAAAACAAATATTGAATATCATCGAAGACAAATATCATACGATCAAGATATTCGTTCGACATGATGTTTTAATCTCATTGAATTCTACGTATGTAGAAAAATGAACTTGCGCCAATTTTCAACAAATAACTCTCAATGTACTTGATTAAACGAAAGTGATTGTATAATTTTCTTTCTTGACTTCATTGATCTGTCAGCATGAAACATATTTAATTATCGAACACTGTTGGATACTTTCTTTCATAAGAATATAAACGAGTTTGAGAGCATGACCTTTCTTTGTTTCACATTTCATTGAAGAAAACACGAAAATGTTTTATATAACTATATCCTTATAATAGAAAATCAACTATGGAAGTTAATCAATAGTGTATTCGTTTTAATTCAGTCTATAAAGACTCTTTCGAATAATAAAACATCAATAAAAAAAGCTTCATATTTTATCAACACTCGAATCATAAAGTGTTATGAAGTATCAAGAATTTACTGCTTGATTGTCCTCGAAAGAAAAATAAACTCTAACTAACTAACATACTCTTCACGAGTAGATCCATAGTAAAATTAAGAACAACGTTCGTTATGTTAGTAGTCTTGAAATATTCATGAAGTACACTTACGTGAAAAAGTTTTGATTCCTTTGTGTTCTTTGACATGATCAAATATGAGTATATGTGTTAGTATAGAAGAGAAAAATAAAGAAATTGTAGGACGTACACAGTGATATAATTTTCTTAGAGTATCATATAGTCAATATTTACATACATATCTTTAGGCTAGATCGAAAACAACATTCCATAGATTAATAAACAATAAGCTTGAGAAAATTGAAATTCACGACCTACAAAACAGTCCGTCATGAAGTGTTCAAGCATTTATTTGATTATCTTTCATCGTGCGTTTCTATTAAGAATTTAACATTTAGAACAGAGAAGAGAAAATCAATGACGTTTCAATATTTGTCATAACTAAAAAAGTTCGAGAATGTGATGATTCTACAAAACTATCACTTACACCTACACTCTCAAACAATCAGACGAAGTGCTTGACATGTTGCATGAAACAAATATGTGATTAATTTGTGTGACTGTCTCTCTCTCACTCTTCTTCTTATTCATTTTCCAAATACTATCATATTACTATTTAAGAGAAATAGTAAAAAAAAAACAATTGACATTTCAACACCACTTGACGAATACAAATATTTATTTGTTTAGATATTCTATCAACAAGTCCGTTGTTATCTCGAAAAATTAAACCATGGAGTGAAGATGGATTTCCGATGGTATGTACATTAGTTCGTGGTACACCGGGAACAATTGAACTTTTATATCGAAAAATTCAACAAGAAGTTCCTGCTGTTATTCTCAAAGGAACTGGATCTGCTGCTGACATAATTGCATTTGCCTATGAAGAAATCAATGCAAAGTATGAACATGATTAACAATAGAAATAGATTTTTGAAATACATAATACTTCCTTTTTGTATACTCAAAAAAGTGAGTACAATGTAGAATCAGTCAGTACGTCCGCCAGTCCTTCCGTTTACACGGTTGGCCGTCATAATGTCGAAAGAAAAAAATATCGAAGGGAAAAATGTCGAAAAAATAATATTGACATGAAACATTGTCAATTCATATTTTAAAGAGTTGGGAAATATATAGTGCATGTTTTATTGTATGAAATTAAGTTGAAATTTTAACAGTGAGAAAAATTTTACAAAATACTACAAATTAAAAAATTTTACTTTTTCACGAACTGCACGAACCTCAAGTTTTTCTTTTTCTGGTAGATGACTATGATTGTCAACAGTTTCCATCAGTAGATTAGTTGAATCAGTATGAACTTTAGGTGCACAATCATTACTAGTGCATATCCAATACTTATTAGTTGTTGTTGCTGCTTTATTCATTTTAAAAGTATATTCATCGCCAACTAGTAGAGGTTTTTCTTTACTTGAATTTATAAAAGAAATAGATTTAGATTTTGCTTGAATTTCACCAGTTAAAACTACGGCAGCTTCAGCTATGACAGTACAAGTTTAGTTGTATAATAATTCTTTATTCAACTCTTTTATTTTAATTTTATCAATAGTTAGTCGTCCCTATCAATACTGGCGCAAGTTCTACACTAGTAAAATTATAAGGAAAAACAATGAACTAAATGTGATTAGAATCGCCGTATACTAGAGACATGATTATTTTTTTATTTTTCACTTTCGACATTTTTCCACTTTAATATGTACGTTTCGACATTTTTCCAGCACACCGTTTACACGATAACTCTTTACAAATACATTCGATTGAGCTGAAATTTTGTACACAGCATTGTCTCATCAATATCTCGGTCGAGTTCAAAGATGAGAAGGATCCGACAAGAAATAGCTGAGTTATCGAAAAAATTGTCATTTTTCACCAAACAATCCCTGAGGGGGGGTACAGGGATTTTTTCAAAAAAAACTTTTTTCTCTGAATTATCCACAACGTATACGAAATCGACTCAGTTTTTAATGCTGATTCCGAATCTGATATTAGTTTTGCTTTTTAACAAAACATCACCTGAAAAAGCACAAAAACTGCATCCCGAAACCAAATGCCCAGATGAACACTAGTTTTGGGGTTTCCCAGTATACTTCTTCCGTGCACACATTCTAGAATGACTGATTTGTCTCATTCACTTTTTGAAGTACACATAACTCTCGGAGTTAAGTTCGAAGTTTTCACATTGATTTTATATATTATTTAGAAACGATAAAGAATATGAAGATAGTTATTTAAAAGTTGAATTAACTCGACGTCTACTCGATGAATATCCAGCATTGAAAGATAATAATGTTAAACGTAATGAAATACGTGATCATATAATAGCAATTGTTAAAAAATCCGATCAAGGAAAACGAAAATTTTTAACATTCGTCGATGTTAATAGTACAACAGCATCATTAAATGATTTTCATAAATTTATTCTATCAGCTCTTTTACAATGTATGAACATATTTTTCAAAAAAACGGAATTTTCAGATTTTTTTTTGACTTTGAATATTCTATTTAAGCACAAAAAACTGCAACGGGAAATAAAGTCAATGTACAATTAAAACGAAATCTTCAATTAACACTCGATTGGAATTTACCAGATTTAGCATTATCAGAAATATTTCAGCGTGATGATGATATGAAATATTCAATACAATCTGATCTATTCGATAAAGCTTTACTTGGAAAAAAACTTGAACCATTCGTCGATTTGTTTCTCGATAGAGAATTTGCTTTGCATCGATATTTGAAATCAGATAAATTAATTAGTTTATTCA
This sequence comes from Rotaria macrura, assembly GCA_900239685.1. NCBI lineage: Eukaryota > Metazoa > Rotifera > Eurotatoria > Philodinida > Philodinidae > Rotaria > Rotaria macrura. The sequence goes on from OENT01001454.1 coordinate 13,300, forward strand.
ATGAAGCGAAAGATCGAGAATTTTTAACAACAACATCACTCGAAGGAATTCTTGGTCTAACTGGAGTAATTTATGAACAAGAACATTTTTGAAAACATCTGTTTTTATTTTGTTTTCTATCTCTCTATTTATTGACTAGGATGAAGACGAAATGCCGAAAAATTTTGTTGAACATGGTCTTAATATTATTGTTAAACGTTTAACCGGTATTAGTCATTTTTTTAGTAAACATGAAATGGATTGTAATGCAATGGGAATCTATTTTGGTGATAAAACGGATAAAGGTGTTCAACGACAAAGAATACGAGCCGAGAAAAAAGTAATACATGTCGTCGAATCGTTCGTTCATTTTTCACAATTATTCTCTATCTATGTTTAATTAGGCCCTTCGACATTTGATTATCTATGCTGTACTAATGAATCGACATCTATTAGCAAAAGTTCTTTGGAAACGTTCATCCGAACCGATACCATTAGCGTTAATTTGTTGTATGATGTTTAAGAAATTAGCACCCTATTGTCATGAATCGTATCAAAGATTATTAATTGAAAAACAAGCCAAGTATTGATTTTAAAAACAAAAAACCTACACCAACTCATTACATGTTTTTTTTTCTTCATTTCTAGAGAATTTTCTGATTGCGCTGTTGGTGTACTTGATAAAGCATTTAATGAAGATAATATGAGAACATTTGAAATGCTTGATGAAAAACATCCTGTAAGAATTCGTTTTTCTTTATTATAAATGATTTACGTGAAAATTTCACGACATATTTCTAGGATTGGAATCATATGGCTACTGTTGAACTCGCTTACAATGCAGAAAATAAAGAATTTATGGCACATGCTGCTTGTCAAAAATGGGTTACAAGACAATTCTATGGAGAAATTACTCCACGAGAACTATCATGGGGATTATTTAAATGTCCTGATTATCTTAAAGTTAGTATAAATAAATATGATTCTTTAATGAAAATCATTGTTTTGTTTTTCAACAGATTATCTTTAGTGCTATTCTTATTTTTCCAATGTGGTTTTGGATTAATTTTTCTCCTATTGGTCAAGCACCGCCAGCACCCAAAAAGTCTATTGATACACTAGACGAGAAAACAGCAGATACACAATCAGAAAAAAAAGGTAATACTTTACATTGTAATAGTGTTCGAACGGAAATTAAAATTCCATCTTGCATCAGTTCTAAAAACTGAATACTAGGATTTGACATTGAATGTAGTCAATAGTGAAAATTTTATTTAAAGCAAATCGTTTTCAGTAAATTGAAATATTTCATAGTGAATAATAATCACTGATTGATTCTATTTATTCATTGATATATGGTTGTTTTCTATTATTTTATCAATAAAATACTTAATACGGTATCAATTTACAAAAGACTTTTTCTTCAAAATTTTCTAGGACACCATAAAAATGTTGGTAACGTTTCGCAAAACACTTTATAAGACTTCATAAAATTTGCCTCGATCTCATATGTTGTATTCAAGATTAAACATAATCTCAGTTTGAACACTACTGTACACTCTACCAGAGCTCCCCGGGAACGACAAAAAAGTCGTTCCGCGTCTCGTCTAACAGGACTTTCCGAACTATTTCATTCTTTTGCGGCTTGAACGAATACAAAACTCGTCCTATCCTGCGGAGCTCTGCACTCTACTGTATATATATATATATTGATTTCTACTTTTAGAAAAGAAACAAGGCGAATTTACCGGTGATGTGACCGTCCGGCAAGGCGTATGTCTAATTTAAAGAGAAATATTATTCGATATCTATTTGTCTATATTTCTCTAGACTGGTATATTTCAACGGCTTAGAACTTGTTTTCGTCGTAATAAAGTTCAAAAACAAAAGAGTGTTACCAGTTCAACAAAGTCCGATGAAAAACCAATGAGTCATTGGGAAGAAATCAAAGTGTTGTGGACAGCGCCGATAACAAAATTTTATACAAATTTTGTTGCTTACATCGCTTTCTTATCATTTTTTACATTAGCTGTTATGTGGCCAACATGTGGAAATTTATTACTTGATTGTTTCGTTTGGTTTTGGACAGCATCGATTGCATTTGAAAATACACGTGTTGCTTATGAAAAATATTGTGTAAGATTTAACGATCAATATCATCATTGAATATTAATGAATAATTGTTTATTTAGTCTCAAAGTAGTTTACCTTTACAACGAGCTGTTCTTGAAGTTATTGTACAAACTATATTTCTGGCACTCTATCTAATATTTAGAATAATTGGTTTATGGAATTTTGGAAGTAAAATTAAAAAAACAATTATTTAATATGTCAATGAATTTTCATTTATGTTTAGCTTGTCAAATTTTAACTGCAAAAGCAATATTAGGTGTTGGCTTGATATATTATTATTATCGAATATTATTTATTTTTTTACCAATCAGTCCTAAACTTGGTCCGATGATGATTCGACTTCGTTGTATGGTAATAGAATTATTTATATATTATATTCTACGTTCTTGTTCAAATATAATTAAATTTTTAGATAATGGATGATTTTTTTACATTTTTACAATTATTTGTGATATTTATGATATCATCGGGTGTGGCAATAACAGCTGTACTCTATCCACATTATCCATTAGGCATAGATTTATTTACAAAAGCATTTGTATTTCGTGGTTTAATGGCATTATTCAGTAGTGAAATGTCTGATTTAAAAAATCAACATCAATCATGTTCAATAAATGCAACGGGTCAAACTGAAAGTGAATATGCTTGTCTTCGATTATCACATGGTTTATCATTTCAATGTAAGACATAAACAACAATAGAAAATCAAACGATTCCTATTGAATCTATTCGATTAAAATCTTTCGTGTTTTTTGTTTTCAGATGATAATCTTTATGCATACAATCGATATGGTATATCATCACCACGATGCAATCAAACATCATGGATAGCATGGTTTTTACTTATACAATATTTCTTTTTGGCTAAACGTTTTCTAACGTCACTTCTAACAGCCATGTTCGGGTTAGTAGACTTGTGATCAATAGAGAACGAAAGAAAAAAATTTTTTGTAATGTTGTAATTTAGTTTAACTGGAGCAAGAGTACAAAGTCAATCGGAACAAATCTGGATGTATAATCGATATGAAATCGTTATGGAATATGCTAAACGACCTCGATTACCGCCACCATTTGTTGTTATATCGTATATAAGTAAGAACGATTAGACAAACGAGAGAATTACACTATAAGAATTCTATATTTCAATGAAGAATTAATAATAGAAAGGCGACATCGTTGTTTTCTGAGCATCATCATTGATTGAAATCTATTCTATGTGAATCTGTTAACGGCGACGGCGTTTGATTTGTCAATAATTGGATTAGTATAGGTACTCGATGATAAGGAGGAGCTCACAACGAATAAACAGAATTGACTTTTATGAGGTTTTAGGAAGAAAAAAAGAAAGCAAGGCTATATGTTTTTTTTCCTGTGCATCTTACGAATTAATACTGATCGACTTCATGTTAATATTTGTGATAAAGATTTAACGATCGCTGTTTTTCATGAAAAAAAAATCAGGATAAACGAATTAAGTTTAAGTACTGCATAACTCTAAGTCAGGCATCTATCGAATTTAGGACAATCTTCAATAAGTCCTCAAATACTCTACTTTAGTTCGACGACAACCGATGTCGTGTTTTTTTTTCCATACAACTATATGTTCATCAATAATTGAAATCTTTAATTCCATTATTTACATTCAAATAAATTAGTAAAATTCAATGGACTCAACATTTTTCCTATAAGAAGAAACCAACGAACATCGACTTAATCCTTTAAAGCCGAATGTCCCTTCCGAGGGACATTAGTATAATTACCATAAAATCTAATAGAAGAGGTTATATGAAGAAAAAAACCAACGATATTCTGAATTGACATTAACCTAATCATCGTTGAGCAGAGGATAAGAAAATAATTTTCAATTGAATTTTATACAAAACCGACGATCTTTCAAGATTAGTGAATTTTAAAATCAGTTTTCTTTCCTCAAAATGTTTTTCATTAAAAACATAGACCATCGAACTTTCTTGTTTTAAACAGATATGCTTCGATGTAGTCAAAAGACACACGATGAAATCACTCCGTGAATTTGATTCCATTCTGCAGGGCTTGTACCACTATCCTGAAGAAAATCTTCCTACATTAGGATAATAATTGTAATATTAATATCAAAAGAAAAGAATATTGACCTGAAAGTTTGCTGCTCATAAATAGCTGATATAACGTTTACATGGCTCTGAAATTTTTCGGCTGTCAACAGTTCTTTACTTACCAAGATAGAGCACGTTAGAGAAAGGTTGAATTTTACAACGTTTATGCTCATGTGCTCGAAATGTATTATCTTAGCAATAGTGAAAATTGTTTGTTGATGGGTAAAATTTTAGGTCAGTATTTCTGATAATGAACATCATTTAGTTTGGAAAGAAGAGCAAAGAGAGTGCCTATCAGGTCTATGTTCATGATTGTCATCGTTCTGTTATCCAAAAAAAATACCCTTTGGCCGTAAATTGTTAAAATAGAATATGACGTTTTGTTTTTCATCGACCATCGAGTCTATTCATAATGAAAGAATCTTAGTTAAACGATAAATTCAATCAAATGATTTCTATTTACTGGAAAGTCTACAAAAGACTTTCGTTCATAGGTAATTCTCGTGAATACCATTCTTGAACATGCATCTATTGTAATAATAATAAATGCGGAAACTTCGGACTTATGTCCGAGAGTTATGTGTACTTCAAAAAGTGAATGAGACAAATCAGTGATTCTAGAATGTGTGCACGGAAGAAGTATCTTCGTAAACCTTTTTGGGAAACTCCAAAACTACTGATCATCTCAGACATATCTAAGCAATTTAGTTTCGGGATGCAGTTTTTGTGCATTTGAGACCTTTTTGCAGCCAATTTTTTGTTAGAAAGCTGCGATTTGGTTCGAAACTAATATCAGATTGGGAATCAGCGTTAAAAACTGAGTCGATTTATATACGTTGTGGATAATTCTGAGAAAAAAGTTTTTTTTGAAAAAATCCCTGTACCACCCCCCCCCCTCCTCAGGGATTGTTTGGTCAATATTAATATCTATTGACTTCGGGTTTTTACCTTTCGATAGTCCTTTTAAATAGCTACAGAACCAGGTATTTGGGAAATCCCAACACTACTGGCCAACTGAGATATATCTAGACAATTTAGTTTCGGGATGCAGCTTTTGTTTATTTCGAGACCTTTTTTTGGCGATGTTCTTTTAGAAAGCTCGATTTGGTTAAAAACTAATATCAGATTCGAAATCAGCGTTAAAAACTGAGTCACTTTACATAAGTTGTGGATAATTCTGAGAAAAAAGTTTTTTTTGAAAAAATCCCTGTACCACCCCTCAGGGATTGCTTGGTGAGAAATGACAATTTTTTCGATAACTCAACCATTTCTTGCCGGATCCTTCTCATCTTCGAACTCGACCGAGATATTGATGAGACAATTCTGTGCACAAAATTTCAACTCAATCGAATGTAATTGTGAAGAGTTATCGAATAAACGGACGGCCGGACGGACACACTGACCGATTTTAGAAGTGTACTCACTTTTTGAGTACACAAAAACGAACTTTGTAATGTTCGTGATCATAGATTCTAAAAGAACAATACAATTAGATGAAAGTCTTTTTAATCTATTCTCTCTCTCTCTGATGATCAGAAAACGTAATAGTTAGTTGATAAACTTTCATTTCATTTCAGGCATGTTAATAACAAATGGAAGTAGTCAATGTGTTATTAAATTAAAAGAATATTCAGAGAAAAAAATCAATCGAACGCGTAACAATCGTCGACGTCAAGCGGCAGCTAGTAATAGTAATTTAAATAATGATCAAGGTCTCTCAAGTATCAACGAAGAAGGCAATGCCAATCAATTATTGGAAACAGTAGAAGATCATTCATTACTTGGACGTATACTTAATTGTAAACCATGTCGACAAGTTACTGATCATCATCGACAGAAAATTGTATATTCTTACATGACAGAAGATATCGAATAGAAATAAATTATTGTTTTCGTATTCTTTTTTTCCTCAGGAAGATGCAAAACGAAATTGGGAAGATAGTGAAGCAAATCTCTATTGGAAATATAAAGCTATAGAATATTACAATAAAACACAAGAAGCCGACAAAGTACAAGAGAAACTTGACAATTTATCGAATAGGTACTAGAATAATGTTCTATTCTTCTAATTTTATTCAAAAAAAAAACAAACAAATGAATTCTAGTGTTACTAATGTACAAAAAGATATGGACATACAACGGAAATCTTTACGACAAATCAATGATCGTGTTGTTACATTAGAAAAACTCATGATTGATTCACATATATTACTGGAAAAAATTCGTGCTACAATTCAACAAGAAGATAAATCATTGCCTGAATGTCAAAAATTCATTCATATTCTATCAAGAGAATCACCATATATTTATACAAACGAAGCGAGATTTCCAGTTACTGAAAAATACATTCCTTGGAAGGTAATGTCTCGGCATCTTTCGTTTTTATTATCAATGAATATAAATTGTTAATCTAGGTACCATTCGATTTATATGATCCTACTTTAATAACATTACCGAAAGAGCATAACTGCTTTCGAGATGATGAACGACCATTTGTTGAACCTAATTTGTATGTTTCAAGTTAAATAGTTATTATAGTGTAAGAAAAATTTCAATCTATTCTAGATTAAAAGTAAGCACAATCGATGATCCAGCTGGTTCAATCGTTGATACATATGTGACACCTGTAACTCCAATCGGTCAGCCGGGTACATTCGGAGCCATCGAACCAGCAGTAACCAATATAACGGCCGATTTTATAATGCCAACAGTCGAATATAAATGGAATCAAACCGTTGAATTACAATTACCAGATAGGAAAAAGGTTGAATTCAATTTAAAAAAAAAGTTATATGTCAATAAATTGTGTTTTGGTTTTAGATGCTTGTCGATCGTACAACGTGGTTAACAAATCCTGGCGATAAGTCACCACTTGTCTATCGATTAGATACTCAACTATTAATACCATTGTATACATATATCTAAGAACATGTGTTAACAATGAATTTTCTTTCTCAATTCTAGATGTCCAATGGGCCGTACAGGTGTTCGTGGTCGTGGTGCATTGATACGTTGGGGTCCTAATAAATCCATCATGGGAATAATAACTCGATGGAAGAAACATCGTGGACAATTTGCCATTGTTGATGGACAACGAATCTTAGAAGCTTTAGTATTTAAAGATAAATTAACAAACGATTGGAAATTACCAGGAGTAAGTTTTTTGTCTAATAAAAAAAAACAAAAAGCAAAGAACTCTATTTTCTATATGAATAATACGTATTGTTTTCTTCAAGGGAAAAATTTTAGGCGTTGAATCAGCTTATGGAGCTGTTTGTCGTAGTTTCAATAAACTTGCTTTTCAAGATAATGATTCTGAACATAGTTTATCGTTACAAGAACGCGATATGATCGAAGTAATGATTAACATTAGATTTTTATGAGTGGATAAACGAATGAAATTTTTCTTGTAGCATTTTGAATCATTCGCTCGTTCATCTGATGGTCCTGATAGACCCAACGGATTCGAAGCTCATATGGTTTATCGAGGTTCGTTGATTTATTCATATCATTGAATCGATTGTAAAACTTTTCCAATTTTTTTTAGGATATATTGATGATGTACGAAATACAGATAATGCTTGGGTAGAAGCAGAAATATGGAACTTTCACTATGGTTCGACAATGTCATTTCCAAATCTACGAACTGATGTATAAATGTTATTTTATTTTTGTGACTATTGTATTCGATTTAGTCTTCTAATTTTAGGGTATGGCGCTATGGAAAGATGTTACTTACAATGCACGAGGTTTTCTTATGCAAACATCGATATTACGTGAAATTGCTCGAATACATGATGCATATTTTGAGTGAAAACGAATTAATCTTATGTGATACGTTCAATGTAATTAATTCATGCTATTGAATTTAAATGCATGAATAAATATTCTCGTTCTCTCTTCTATTGATCATGTGTTTTCTTCTCATTCTGTTTGTATATAAATATATATTAATGTGTTTACTATTCAGTTTCTATTCGATCTTTAGTTCAAAGCTCAGTTTCTTTATTCACAACTTCTATAAAAGTATAAAGCAAATTTTTATACGTATAATTCTATGTTCAACAAATAATTGTTGGTAGTGTCAAAATATAAACAAACATATAACTAATAGTAGCTGATAGAAAACAAAAGTAAGTGATTGAAATCTCATGAAAATCTTAGAATTACTTCTGACACATTACTGTTTGACGTCTTAATGAAAACATTTTAATCCAATCTGATAGAATTTATAATGTAACTCTATGCAAGTCAAGGCTTGTCCAGGGAAACCGCAAAAATCGACTGATGAAATTTTTTTTTCACTCGACTACTTCTCCACTTATTTTTCATGTTCTACCTGTGGTGAAAGATTCAGGTCGACGGGGCTGTACTGCCTTGAAGAGAATCAAACAAAATGGATATTGAAGAGGAGACAAGTATATCCTGAAGTGTAGTTTTTAAGTAACAATATCGAAACATATAACAGTACCCGGAATCCGCGAGTCAATCACAAAAGCGTCTCGCCTAGAATTAGTAACACAATACTCATGTTTAGGCAGTTTTTCAACCACCCATAATAATCACCATCGTTCTATTTTATACATTGAAATAAGTTTAAAAGAATAAAAATATTAATGAAAATCAAATCAATAAAGTTCATTCATGTTTTTACTGAACGTACATCAGTGCAATAGTTGAACTAGACTTAATAATTAAATATTCGTGTATCTAGAGTGTGCTAAAAGTTATCTAGCAAAAAGAGAACTGCATCGTTGCATAGGATTGTGATCAAATGAACGAACGTTTTTTTTCGTGATGGTAAAGGATACTTCAAAGTTTTTATTTATCATTAAAAGGTTTAATAACATCATTTATTTAAAAGAGAAAACTTCACAAAGAAATAAATCATAAATGTGGGATTTCTAGAATCTGATGCGAATTCCTCTGTTCTTAGATTGTCAAAATTATGTAGTACTTTATTTGACTTCACAAAATTCTCTCAAAACGTTTTGCACTGAAAACATTGCTTATCATTTTGGTTAGCAGATGTTCATCAAGAAAAGGTGTTGCCTGAGTCAAAATACTGGAGAACGGCAAATAGTACTGATCAAAGCACACGACATTTTCTAGTACTTTCACTCTGATACCGTCAGTTCTTGAGGAAAATAGAACAAATTTTTAACCATAATGATCAGTATAACAATCTCTACTAAATGGAATCTGCGAATAAACTTTAGAACACGTTTCTATTTTTCGTGGTTGATGACTGATAGAAGTGTGTTAATAAGCTGCTAAAACTTGAATGGAAACTTGGAAGTATCCTCCTACTATCACGAAAAAAAAATCAGCTGATATGTTCATCACTCCGTAGAGATATACAGTTTTAGTTTTTCTAAGCTGATTGTTGAGACATCCTGCACACTAAATTATTGTCCCGATTTGATAAACTTGACTACAAATGGAACGAGTTGCGTAAAATCGAAAGATAGCCTTAAAGATTTGCCATTTATTCATCAAAATAACATTCTGTGTATAGGCGAGTGTCGAATCTCTGGACTGTACTATATCATGATATTGCAATACTGGTCAAAAATATTTATTTTATATCTTCGCTCATTGAATGATGTCGGTTCACACTTGTCTATTCATTGTCCTTGCTGCTTGAAGCACACTCACCCTCTCCAATACCTATTGAAATTGAAACTATAGATTACCAACTCTTAGATGTATGTGGACGATTTTGTTTTGTCTTATGGGCAATCCTCAACTGTTATGACTAAGTAACAGGTCTGATAGAATCATCATGATCAATAACGACATGTCATGGAAATAAAAAACATCTATTCTATTTCATTTTTCAAAATTAATATTCAATAAGAACAGAATTTCTATTTCTCCATTGAAAACAGTTGTGATATTTTTCAACGTTCAACGAGAAGACAATTTTTCAATAGAGTATGCTAATGAAAATCATTTCCACATTGTTCTTACTCTGTTAGGCTTTGATAAAATCATGTTTTCTAGATGAATAGACTTGTTCCATAGAGCAAAGCGGTCAAAAAATAGCATCGACTTTTACTTTATCTATGCTTTATTTTAAATAGTATGAAATAGAAAAAAAAAATCATTTGACTTCATTGACTAGCGACCTCCTATTTCTCATAAGACATTGTTTCGTGCTTTCTATAACCAACTACAACATAGCGTAGGCACACATATTTTTGTGTTGGAGTGGTGGAATTGAATTATTCATCACTTGTTTATGACAGTTAAGCCACTTTATCGTTTGACTAGTAACACATTCTGCAAATTAGTTGCTCTTTCATACAAATCAGCAACTAAATGTGGATATGTTTGTCGAAATGTTCTCCAATCAGCTGTGCCTGTTTCAGAAAAGAATTGTTCTAAATTATTATTGATAAATTTTAGTGTTGAATCTTTCAATCGTGTCGCTGTATGTCGATCGGCAAGTATTAATAATCGTATGCAATTGTCTCTATTCAAAATAAAGTAATCTTCAGCTAAAATTTTTAAACTTTCAACATTATATTTATCGGCTAATTCAAGTATTTCTTCAGCTTTCTTTTCATCTGTAAATAAACATGTATCAGAATAGAAATATTGAAGAAATAGATCGATAGTTGACGAAGTATAATTATTTAACATAAGAATCGATGAAGTCATTTCAATAGTATCATGTTGTTGAAACATAGTTAGAAAAACATTAGATCGAGCAGCAAGTATACATCGATGAACAGGATAAATACATTCGCCAACTTGTATTATGAAATCAGAAAAATAGGATTTGGATTTTAATGATAGTAAATCACGATTAAGTGAACGATTTACAAGAGTCTGAGTACAAGTACAACTCAATGGACGACAATTAGGACGACGACATGATTTACATGAATTTGATAATGACATGAATAGAAAATGAAAACTTAAATTGAAATACTATATATGAGAATTACCATGACAGCTATTGATTCATCTTTTATATTTTAATCATTAGTTCGTTTGTTTTATCATAGACATGAGAAATATTGCTCGAATGGTTTTTTTCTTTCTTTCATTAATTATCTATCGAAATCGTAAAAATAATGTTTATCTCCTCTGTATTCCGGTTGTATTTATATGAAACGCATGAATAATTACGTGTTGACCTTCTAATAAAGTCAACCTGTTCTATCAGGAATTTCTATTGTGTTTTCTTTTTGATTCACATCAGAAGTTGAATGGTAAATGTAGCATGAAAATAATCGTGTTTTCTTTCTTCTTCCTCTTTTTATTTTTGCTATTCTATTTTTTCCGTCATTTCTCGTTTCTGTGACGTCAGCATTTGTGTAGGACGACATGAAATAGAAATACGAGACGAGCATGAACAAATAATAACGAATGTTAGTTCACAGAAAAGAAAGGGAAAAAAAAAAGAGAATATTTTTTCTTTTTTCTATCTATGTCATATAATGGCTACAGGCATTTTTTCTCTGTTGCCATTTTCTTTTCTATGGGATACTTTTAGTGTTTTTTTGTTTGTTTCAGATAGCGATGAGTTCGATATCGCTTTATCTTGTTAATACAATCCTTATTTCGTCCCTTATCGTGCTCAGTATTGGTCAAGCACAAAATGGAAATCACCATAATACTCAACAAATGTTTGACACACTCGATCGTGTTCATGCAAAATGTCCTGAAATAACATACATATATGATTTACCATTGACAACCGTGCAAAAACGTCCATTACGTGTTATTGTATTTTCGGACAATCCAAAACATCATGAATTACTTGAACCTGAATTTAAATACGTCGGAAATATGCATGGCAATGAAGTTGTCGGGCGAGAATTATTATTAAATTTGGCTGAATATCTTTGTGAACAATATACAAATGGAAATGAACAAATAAAAACATTAATCGATAGTACACGTATTCATATTTTCCCATCGATGAATCCAGGTAAAGTTGTATTGAATATCACGTTTGTTTTCATGAAATAAACTCATACTTCTATAGATGGTTGGGAAATTGCTGTACAAAATGCATGGAATGCATCGAAACCTGGTCAATTCAAAGATATTGAAACAATGTTAAAAGTTCGATTAACTATTGATTTTTATCTATGTGAATGAAAATGAAAATAATTCGTGTTGTTTTTCTTATAGGAACAAGGCGCAACTGATTGGATAGTTGGTCGAACAAATGCCAATGATGTGGATTTAAATCGTAATTTTCCAAATTTGGATGAATTTATTTATGCATACAATCAACATTCTAATCATCGAAATAATCATCTCAATCTTGAAACATTTATGGAATTAACAACGGGCAAAGATTGCCATGAAAAACCAGTAATAATAATCAAGATAAACAACGAATTAAATCTTGTTTTCTTCATTCGAAATGTTTTTAGTATCAAGTTGAGACAGTCACCGTTGCTTTTTGGATCATGCAAAATTCATTTGTGTTATCTGCAAATTTACATAATGGTGATATTGTTGCTAATTATCCGTATGATGATTCAGCAAATCATCTTCGTATGTATTCACCGTCACCAGATGATACGATATTTCAGTAAGTCGTTTGTTCGCCTTCAATTTTCTTGTTTAATTCATTGAAGTATTTCAGACAATTAGCGGAAACCTATGCTCATGGCAATGAAAATATGGAATCACCAAAGAAAGCATGTGGTACCGATGTTTTTCCAGGCGGCATTACTAATGGTGCAGCTTGGTAATTTTGTTGTTTTTCAAAGTTCATCTTTACACGAATATTTTCTTTTTTCTAGGTATCCAGTCTGTGGTGGAATGCAAGATTTTAATTATTTAGCCAGCAATTGCTTTGAACTAACATTAGAACTTGGCTGTGTTAAATTTCCACCGGGTAAAGATTTAGCAAATCTCTGGAATGAAAATAAACAGGCACTGATCGAATTTATGTGGCAGGTAAACGAATAAGAACATAGTACAACGTAGACTTCTTTTTCCTACCATTTCATATTTGATTCTATTTTTTAGACACACGTCGGTCTTAAAGGCATCATCGAAGATGAAGATAATCAACCATTATTCAATGCAACTATTAAAGTCTATCAATTCGTTAATAATAATTGGCAATACATCGACCATGATGTGACATCAAGTAAATTCGTTTTGAATCTTTAAAATGATATTTTATCCATATTCTCTATTTTAGATTTACACGGTGATTATTATCGTTTACTTGCTGATGGTACATATGCCATTAAAGTGACAAAACCGGGCTATGTCAGTCAAACTCAATACGTCGAAATTCATAATAAACATCATCAAAATGAAGCCGAGCGTCTCGATTTCACTCTTGAACTTTTATCATCTGACAAACGAAATCTTCAACAAATGCTCAGAAAATTTATGGATACAGTACGTTTATTTGAATTCAAATATCGTTCTTATAGTTTCTTATTGTAGTATTAATTATATTGGTAAATCAAAAAGACAAATCAAATGAATCTCAAAAATAAAAACTCCTCATCTCTCTATTTTTATGATCTAACATTCCGGACATAAATATGTACAAGTGAACAATTACTCATCAACAATCGAATCTGGTCTCCGTTTTAAAAGAAAATATTTTTTTCTCTTTCTTCATTCTATGTATAAGAACATCAAAGATTAATTTATTTTATTTTTCGTGCAATACTATTACAATAATAATAATAATAAATAATATGAGACAACGCATTGAATCATAATCATTGAATATGTCAAAGAAGTACTAAGACGATGTTAAGACACAACAGTAACTGTGATGTAGACTTACGTCATGCATTGTTAAGAGACACAAGCAATAAACGTGTTCTACTAGACTTGATGATACAAATTTTCTTAAGACAACATTGACTCTTAACTATTCATGTGAGTATTTAATTTAGTAAATCAATCATTGAAGACATTTACCTTACACAAAAATCATTGGCGGATTCTTATCCTATGATAATTCATAATTTTATCTAGCAGGAACTGATATGTTTGTTCTTCAGCTAATTTATCATATTCATTCAACACTTCCGATTAGCTAGCTACTTTAAGGACCCCCCCCCCCCGTCAAAAAAAGTCAATTTTCTGGAAAAATTCCGAAAGATAGTGCGTGCGTTGCTCTTTCAGAACTCGTATAAGTTTTTACCCCAAATCTCCTTTTTTGTAAATACTCTCAAAAAAACTGTATTTTCATTAAAAATTCTTAAATATCGAAAAACTTCTTCAAAAAAAACCTCAGTTTGCACTTTCAAAAAAGCGCATCCCTAATTTTTCCGTCCAGCTTCATACGATGTATTAAATTTTTTTGTTTGAGAGAGAATGCCAAAATGCAGGGCAGAGCAGAGTCATATTTTTTCAAAAACTGTTCTTTATGACTATATAACAAGGGATCTTTATTCAACCCTCCCTCTCCCTTTTTCGGATTTTTTAAAGTCATTGAACTCGTGATTCCTGTTTTCCGCTGAAAAAGTAAGAATTTCAAAAAAAGGACTCTGCAGTGCTCTCCATGTGCACATGCTCTTTCTGGCAAAAAAAAGTTAAAGATACATCATGAACCTGAACCGAGAAATTTGAGTTGCCAAATTTGCTATTTTCGACCCGTGTCAAGTCCATATCTCAGCCGAACATCATGATAGAGGGCTGAAAATTTAACCATAACCTTTTCATACCTAGCCTAACATATCCAATAAGTTTCATGCAATTCGAACGTTCCTGAGCCAAGATCGATTTTCGAGGGGGGGGGGGGGAAGGGGACCTTAACACGTTTTCATTGAATGCTTAATATTTTTGCCTGTTTATAAAAAATAGTTTTCGATTTTTATTCAAAGGCAGCGTTATATTAAACTGGGAAAAAGACAATGCTATATATATAAATGTAAATAGTGACAAATAGATGATGTCTGTGAGGTAAACCTGAAAAATGTCGAAAAAGAAAAACGTCGAAAGGAAAAATGTCGAAAGCAGAAGCGCCACATAACATGTGCGGGTGTGGGAAGTGGCGCCTCTACTTTCGATATTTTTCCTTTCGACATTTTTCTTTTTCGACATTTTTCAGGTGAATCGTCTGTGAAGCACCTGTATGACTGAGTTTCTTGGTTGTTTGAGAGTGCAAACACCGTGATAACTGGGTTTTTTTCATGTGAGAAAAACTTCATAATTTATTGGTGAAACAATAATTCATCGTTCATAATTCAATATGGTTCAAATTTTTCTCTCAAAAATATATGGAATGAAACATTGATCAAAGTAACTTAAATGAGAATGATACATACCGTGCACTACTTTGAAACTAGTTTTTTGAAAGAGTTGACTTTAAACACATCACATAATTAAAAATAAAGTTAAGAGATCACACTTCGTCTACGATAGTTTAAGCAAGGATAAATATCATCTACGGACAAATTGCAGAACATTAAGCAACAGAGATATTCGCAGGGTGACTCCCGCACACTCGATCCTATCCTGTCTTGCCCTAGAACAGAAGAACTCTAGACACTTTGGATACCCAATCATTTGAATCGATATGAGATAAAATGGAAATGTAAAAACGTAGACTTCTAGTTAGGAAATAAATCATGATATTAGTATAAATCAATTGATAAAGCAACGTCTATTGTGCGAATTACTCCTCATCCAACAGTAGGTCAATTATTGAACAAAAATATTTGTCGCCTATTATTCAACAAACTAGTTTCTAAGACATGAATTTTCCTTTACTATTCACTTCGAATAAATCTATCATTCAAAAATACATTCGATTGTGTCAGTCGACTATTTTGAATCTATGACTTTGTTTTCGCAAGGGATGTTCTGTTTTTTTTTCATATGGATATAGGCTAGACTGTATTTCAAATGTAGTTTGCGATGAATCGACCATGAATTTGATTTCAATCCTGTGTCAACAAGTACAACCGGCTGTCAATAGAATTTTTGTTTTCAATCATGAATTAATTTCATGTGTAATTATCCGTAATGCAAATATTGTATACGAAAATTATTCAATAAGCGTTTATTTTCACTTTGAATACAAAATATTTTCTTTTAGATTGCATACAATGATAGAGTAATCTATATTCTACAGCATAAAACATGGTCAATTTTTCACTGATGTCTTTCGGATGAAATATAATAATTTGATCGTTAGTAAAAACCATTGACTTCCCATAGAGAAATAGTTGTATGAAAGTCAACCAATATCCATAAGAGAACTCCAGGAACATTCCGGTTTCGGTAGAAAATAAGCAACTTTTTCATTTTTTCCAGTTAGAAAAAGAAAGACATGACATATAAATCATGCTAAGTAACTGATTATCCAGCAACAACACTCCTGTGATAACAACGAAACAAGTAGGTTTAACACCTGAAAGAAAGAAAATCTGTTTCACTTATAGCTAAGGGCGCAAGCCATTCAAAGCCTTGGGGTTCGGTAGAAAACTATTCGGGATTTTTTCTCGCGTAAGATTTGGAATTGGCCTTTTCAAGCATAAAAAAAATCTCAAGTTGTATACATTGATACGAAACTGTTTGGATTTGATGTAGCGATTTAGTCTCAATGTAACACGAGTACAAAACTGGGGTCATGTTAAATCAAGTGAGAACAGAAATCTACATTTAGAAACTAATTCGGAATCATATCTATATTCAAAATCTTGGTGGTAAACCTGTCGAAGATTTATTGCACCCATACTCATACTTAGTCTTTATTAAATTAAAATGACAAAAAAGTATCGATCTCAATTAAATCAAATATTCTTATCAATGCTTACAACTGTAGAATCACATGTATACGCAATCTCCTCATGGTCTTTATGGAGTTATACAACAGTAATACTATGGTTTACGAGCTTTTGTCTACTGTAGAGAAGTATCAAGGTCCATAACGATGTATACTTATGTTTATGTTATTAAGGAATTTTCATGGTATTTACATAGTAATGATATTATATAACTAGATTATTCAATAATCGACTTCTTTGTTATTTGCCTATGGATTTCATTTTCTCAACTTCTTGATATACAACACATACTCTATTGAAAACTGTAATTTTTCCAAATAAAAATAAATGTGAAAACCTCGGACTTAAGTCCGAGAGTTATGTGTACTTCAAAAAGTGAATGAGACAAATCAGTCATTCTAGAATGTGTGCACGGAAGAAGTATATTGGGAAACCCAAAACTAGTGATCATCTGAGACGTATCTGGGCATTTGGTTTCGGAATGCAGTTTTTTTGCTTTTTCAGGCGATGCTTTGTTAAAAAGCAAAACTAATATCAGATTCGGAATCAACGTTAAATACTGAGTCGATTTATATACGTTGCGCAGAATTCTGAGAAAAAAGTTTTTTTTGAAAAAATCCCTGTACCCCCCCTCAGGGATTGTTTGGTGAAAAATGACAATTTTTTCGATAACTCAGCCATTTCTTGCCGGATCCTTCTCATCTTCGTACTCGACCGAGATATTCATCAGACAATTCTGTGCACAAAATTTCAACTCAATCGAATGTATTCGTAAAGAGTTATCGTGTAAATGGACGGCGAGACACACTGGCCAGATTCTAGAGTGTAATCACATTTTGCAAATAAAAAAAAGAATAAATGATGTTGAATAAAATAGAATTTCCCCTGTATAGTAGAATATCATCTCACATTTGAAGTAGGAAAGTCTTCAAATAGTCTCGATAATGATTATGCTGCAGTTTTATGGATGTCTCAAAGTTAGTTCATTTTTTGAATGAACACATACATCAGGATCCATGTATACTTTAAAACACAAAATGTAAAACTTTGATATATTCCATATGAAAGTGTCGCATCTTATAAATATATTTTAATCTTCATGTCAACAAGTGAAGTTATATCTCTTCACGTTTATTTGAACATCATCACAAATATAACTTGAAGAACATGGTAACCGAAGCAGTGTAATATCTATTTCTACTCTTTCTTAACTTTCATGATTTTATATCGATTAACGTTTCTATATGTCGAATCTAATACTACGACAATGTCTGATATTTAAGTTCTGAAATTAATATAAAAATGATCTAAATATATGTCAATGACACTTCAGTCATTATTTTAATTCAAATAATAGAGTAGGCTTCTTTTTTTCTTTGTCAAATCAACAAGATTACTAAAAGAAAAGAAGTTTGATATGATGTTTGTTTCACCGATACGATTCTTCTTGTCCTTGTGTTTTAATCATCGTACGAAAATTTTATGTCATAGAAAAGTGAACTCAAAAACTTTTGAACGAAACTTTTACTCTTCATTATTCAACGAGTCGTGCCATAAAAGTCAATGAAAATAATTTCAAACTTAGAATATTATCATAGAACGTTGATCAAAAGTAATGTTTTAGAAGAAACTTTAATTCTTTCTCGATCTCTATTTGATTATTTCTCTTTCTCTTTATTCTCTACTTTACAAAACGTATGTGCACATGATAAATGACTGCCCTGAAACACTTGAGTTGTGCGATGCTATCGTATATATATATATATATATATATATATATATATGTTTTAAAAAGACCATTGCATCTCAACTACAGGTGAAAAATGTCCTTTTTATTCTTAGTTTGTTGGTACTTCTTATTCATTCATTATCATATTACAAATGCGTACTGTCCGAATGATCAAGATCTTCAATATCATAAATGCGTTTGTAGTTCGAGAAATAATTATATTCAATGCTCATCATTGCCTAATCAATGTCGCACATGTTACCATTATAATGCAATCTTTTTCGACGAGAATGTTGATACAATACCAACGGAAGCCTTTCGTTTTTACGATTTATTTGATAAAGATAAGACGACTTTATTTAAAATTCAATTTGCTCAATTAAAAACTGTTTCGTCGAAAGCATTTTCGAACATAAATATTGATCAAAATCGAACATTAGAAATTAAAATACTCAAATATTCATCATCTATATTACCAACAAAAGTATTTTATAATACAAAACTCAAACTAAGATCGAGAGTTTATTTTGAAATAAGCAATGTAACATCGACTATTTTCACAATGAAACGAAATGTATTTGATGGAATAAGATTTCATCCTGCAAGTCAATTTCGATTATCAGTTTTACATGCAAAAAATCAAATTGAATTTGAATCGAATTCAGGTGTGATTTTGAACTTTTTTTTTATGTTTCATTTACTGATCTTATTGAGTTTTTAGGTTCGATTCGATTACCATCGTATTCTCATATGGAATTATATTTTTCAAATTTTAAACAAATTATTTTTCATGAACATAGTTTTAATGGTACAAAACAAGAACATTCAAGTGAATTAATCTTGCTTGTCGATCGTTTTCATACTGCAAGATTTGCACAGAATTCTTTTTTCGATTTTCATCAATTCGATGAATCTCGTTTTCATTTATCATTATTAAATTTTCATATTCTAACAATTGAACAAACTCTAATCAATAGAATAGTACAATGTAAGTAATTGTTCTTGTTTTTCAAAGAAGAAATTCACTTTTGTTTTACGATCATAGTGAAATCCTATTTCATTATTTCAATTTACAATTTAACAAATGATTTATGTCTACCAAGTAGAACATTTAATGAAATAAAACAAGAATTGAATTCAACATTTCAATTCGATATGAACTATGGACAAAATCTTGTGTTAACATCGAATTCATTTCAAAATCTAGAACAAAATTTTCAATCAAAATTATCAATTATTGTAATGAATTCGTTCGATGTTTATTTTTCTCGACATTCATTAAATAATATTCATCAAAATAATCATTCATTCATTGATATTTCAACGCAATATGGACAAAATTTAATATTTGACAATTATGCAATTAATAATATGAATATTAATCGTTCAAGTTCTTTGAATATAGCATTTCAACATTCAATTGGGACGTTTCACATGGCTACCAATGCATTTTCCAATATTCATGAAGGTAAACTCTGTACTAACATGTTCATATCATTCGATAATATGAACATAAGAAAAATAACGATTCAATTAGTTGAGAATAGATCATAGGTATATATTAGAGATGCAACGGTGAAAATAACTGATCGTTCCCATAACCATCCTATCGCCTTTAAACAACCTTATTTTGGTGTATACCGGTGGGATTAGGCGAGTATCAGTGTATCATATCTGATTTTTATGTCATTTTGATGGATTTTAATTTACTTGATATGACAGTATAGTCTATTTTGATTATCTTTCGACACAAATGATTCATAATTCTCATAGAATACTAACGAGGGAACATTCTCAGGTGCCTCGCTCGGATTTCATTCGTTCATACATCATTCGATAGGGGACCTCGAGGGGGTGAAAAGCCTAAACGGATTTCGGCCGACGGTTTTTCCTTTGAGAGTTATGACCAGTTTTCTAATTTTCCCAGCCAAAAGTAGCATAGAAGGAAAAATTCAAAACTTTATCCAAGATACTCATAGAGAGCTGAAACTCCTTTTCGTGGAAGTCTTAAAGGTCCTCTATATGACCTGAAAGTTTCACAATACTATCACTCTCTCTTCTTGGATTACAGGACTTGTCTATATATAAGGGAAATTCTGTCAATTTCTTTTAAAGTACACGAAATGGTTTCGGTTCCTGATTTTTTTTTAAAAGTCCAATTGATGAGATAGAAAGATAATTAACCGCTAATCTGACGATCAATTTTGTTAGCAAGTGTCGCTAGCATCCCACCACACAGAGGCCTATAAATTCATCAAAAGTTTTTCCTTTTTTGTTTCTGATTGTCTCAAACGCGTTTATTATCAGCTTTCAAGGAAGGCATGCCCAAACAAAATAAACATTAGACAACAACAAACAGAAAGATGGTTTCAAAGAAAAAACAAGGTAAATATGTAATGTTCACTCATTGAAGGAAGTATGTATTACAAAAACAAACTTTGTACGATGTGCTTCACCTTGATTTCTCCTGCTGAATAGACAAGTCCTGTAATCCAAGAAGAGAGAATGATAGTATTGTGAAACTTTCAGGTCATATAGAGGACCTTTAAGACTACCACGAAAAGGAGTTTCAGCTCTCTATGAGTATCTTGGATAAAGTTTTGAATTTTTCCTTCTATGCTACTTTTGGCTGGGAAAATTAGAAAACTGGTCATAACTCTCAAAGGAAAAACCGTCGGCCGAAATCCGTTTAGGCTTTTCACCCCCTCGAGGTCCCCTATCGAATGATGTATGAACGAATGAAATCCGAGCGAGGCACCTGAGAATGTTCCCTCGTAAGTAGATAGATCCTAGTACCATGAAAATTATTAGTTTCAGATAGTTTATTCGTGTTTGTGTCATTGATTGATCGAAGTCATGGGTTCAAGAAATATTCGATGATGAATGGGTTACTCGTCCTATAGCATAAACGATCAATAAGCTATCAAAATCTTTAGAGACAAGATATTTCAAGGATCTGATCGAATATTACAAAATTAATCCTCGTAGGAGAGGCATGAGTGAAAAACTTCTTTGCATATTGATTCATTTCAAATATATGTTGAAAATCTGTTTGAATGATATTGTACAGGGCTTGTCAAAATTATAGACCCCCAGTTTGTCATCAGATTTTTTCTATGAAAACGAGCTGCAGAATTAAATGTAGGTAGTGATTTCGATAGTTCTCTATCGATTGCAATTTGAAAGATGACTTCATCAGAAGATTGTTTGAAAATTCGTGAGACACCATTTTTGACTTTTGATACGATTTCTCAGACATTGTTTTTGATGTATCCATCTGATAGAGCTGAAAATTGCGAGCAAAATGTGTGGTCGCCGAGACTATCAAAAGTCAATAATTGGTATCTCACGAATTTACAAAAAATCTTCTGATGAAGTCATCTTTCAAATTGCAATCGATAGAGAACTATCGAAATCACTACTTACATTTAATTCTGCAGCTCGTTTTCATAGAAAAAAAATCTGATGACAAACTGGGGGTCTACAATTTTGACAAGCGTTGTATTTTTTTTTTCAATTTCGATAAAAGCGACAATAATAAATAGAGTTTCTCCAAGACTCGATAATACAAGAGATATTCATTGGTGAAACTTGTTGCACTCTACGACTAACTCTGATGCATATGAAAAATATGCTCAACAATTTTGAGGGTCAAATTGTATGTGACGTTGTATCACAAAACTTCTAATAGGTTATATGCATTCTAAAAATGAGTTTATTTCCTTCGCTATGCTCTCAAATAGGATGTTGTTGTTTTTAAGTGATTCATACAAAACGAATGCTAATTCCGACAATCGATACATGTGTTTAATGATATTATACTGTCAAAGTAAAATATCTTCGACAAAAAAAAAGAAAGACATGAATCTAAAATTTTGTCTTCACTATGTTCTTAATTCTTATTATTCTATTTCTATGAAAAAGGTCAAGGTGGTGAACTCGTCTTTAAAATAATCAATTCATTGGATTTTTATTTTCGTTTTAATCAATCCATTTCATTAAAACGCATCGAAATTCTCGATCAATCTCTGTCATCCATAGATTTTTGTCGTATATCGAATATTCCATCGCATATATTAGTTAAACTTTTATCTAATAATCCATGTTCATGTACAGTCTACTATTTATATCGTCATATTAAACTTAAATATTCTCGAACGATTCTAAAGACTTTAACGCCATTATGTTATTCAAATATGACACTCGATAATATTGAATATGCTGAAAATGAATGTTCATTTGAAACTCGATTTCATAGATGTCAACAAATGCAAGGTGAAATTGAAATAATTATACCACGAGGTCTATGTCGAAATAAAGAAAATTCTTCTACATTAGATAAACATAAATCAAATAGCCAATCATCGTCTATTTCTATTACAATTATATTGATTGGTTTAGTATTTAGTATAACATGTGTCTATGTCATATATTCCAATAAAAAACAATTATCCACATTATCGAATTACATTCCGAATTATTTTTCTAATTGTCAATGTAAAAAATTACATTTCTTTCTCGTTAATTCCTATGAACAATTGACACCGATCGATGAACA
Organism: Rotaria macrura; assembly: GCA_900239685.1. Classification (NCBI taxonomy): domain Eukaryota; kingdom Metazoa; phylum Rotifera; class Eurotatoria; order Philodinida; family Philodinidae; genus Rotaria; species Rotaria macrura. The sequence continues at coordinate 36,532 of OENT01001454.1, forward strand.
AGAATCAGATTATCAAATGAAACAAATTATTGTTACGTACAATGCAACGACACAACAAGTTCAACCTCATTTAAATACTGAACAAGTCGATTTAATTCCAACAACTGATAATCGATATGCAAACAATGAATTCAAATTAAATACCAATCGTATGAATGATATGAATCACAATAATGTATGAGAAATGACTTCATATTGAAAAATTTATTTTCTAAATTTGTTTTTCACTATCAACTGCATAGATTAGTGAACTTGTCAAGAAATAAATATAATAAAATAGTTGATTTTCAATAAGTACAGTAAGGTGCCGAGCTAATTTTATTCTGACTTCTTGGAAAAGTTTCGATCATGAATCTATCTAGTTAGATCGAACATCTTCGATTATTTTTTGTTAAGAAATACTTTTTGTATCGACTTCTCTCATTCGTATTCCTTTCTTTCGATGGCAAGATGCTCGTTCTCTACTTTGGACGCTTGTAGTTTTCAATTCTCTTGATCGTAGATTTTTATAGAACAATAAACCCTATGAGCGACTAGCACAACAGACAAATGTATGTGTCAATACTCTTATCATCGGACATAGCTAATGAACTCACTTTTATGAAATGTTACTTCGATACATCTGTGTCAAAGTAAAGTAACATCGTTCTATGTATTTGTTTGCTACGGTTCATCAAGGACTTCGATGTTGAACTATGAAAAATGTGCCAGATGTGTACTATCATTGTTTTACGTATGTTAATCGTTGGTAATTCAAGTTATTGATTTTTGTTTGTGTTTTCGATCGTAGATATAATTGTCATGTTCTACATCAGTACTTTGATCTATATTCATAAAAAAAACGTGTATTTCATTCTAATCACGAACGATTTAATAAAGATATTTCAAGAATAAACGATTTTTCATTAGCATACACCGACGTCTATGATGTAATTCTAACTTGAATGTTGAGTTACAAAATGCATGAAAAAAAATCTAACGATTATCCTTCTATTATTTATTCGAACTGTATGTATGTGTGAAATGTTATTAGCAATTCGATTAGTCTTTGTCGGATACTTTTCATGATATAACAAAACAATATGGAATATCTTCTATGAGAAGATAATCGAATTACACGATGATACACATGTGTAAAACACTTACAAAGCCATATTTTCATAGGTTACCAACATGAATCAATAAACTCGTTTATTTTAAATTCACTAGTTCAAATTTACCCGTATTTTTTTCCTATTGAATAGTGAACGTGTGACATGCGTCTAACTTAATAACTCGTTGACATTGACTACGTTTTATTAATCTGAGATGTGATTCGTAGGGTGTGCGATGTTTTCATGAAAAAAAACAAACATCGACCGACGAGTACGATTCGTCTTCCTTGTCATCACATTTTGTTCGTTGTGGTTGACTGATTTTATCATTGCCGTTCAATACGGTGAATATCATTCGACGAAAAATCATCGTTTACCGAGAGACATACTTGTTTTCCTTCTTTCTATTAATAATAATATTTCACGATTAGATTCGTTCATTAAGACATGATAATACTCAAATATATGTAATTGACCTGAACAAAATTCTATTATTCTAATCATTAGATAATGGATGTCATAGATTGATAGTTATTTTATCGGACGATCATCATCCTAAAGAGAGATATATATATTTCCGACGTTCTTTGTCCGTTCAATAGCTGGTGACAAACAAGAAGAATATTCGTTCGTCGCAAAGGTTCATTAGATATCTCTCTTCTCTCTTTATTTTATTTTCGTCAATTCACAAATATAGAAGTAAGAAGACTGATAGAGTAAATGTAGTCAAAATGAAAGACACAACGAAGTTATTTCAACTGCATAGTTCATCTAAAAAAACAAAGACTTTTTTCACTCTGACAATCGACATCCTATCTCGTTTCATTTTTTTTGCGTTTATCCGAAATAAACAAACATTATATGACATCTATAACTTAGTTGTTGATGAGATTTATGGAGAGACATAATTAGAATGATATAAAACTCATATCTCAGACGAAATACATCGATTGACTCTTCTGAATTCTGATCTATTTGATCATGAAATTTTATTTTTCAAATTATATCATTGTCTTTTATGTTTTTTGATGTTCTATTACAGACTGTAATTGTTATACAATTCATCAATTAAACATTAACGATCAATTGTATAAAACAACGGTAAAATTAACTCCTTTTTCATTTTTCTATTTGACGTGAAATTCCTTACAGACAATGCTTTCAACACTTGGACATTGTGAAGATTTAGCTTGCTCTACATCGTCGTGTCGTGAAACAGTACGCTTATTTCGATGCTCAATACATTGTGATCGTAATTTATGTTTGTATCATTTGAATGCACATAATGTTTATTATGAAGAAGAAAAGAAACAAAATGATGTTGTTATGGCTGAGTTACAAACCAATTTAACCATATATCAAACCATATTCGATCAACAAATACTTGCATATCGTGAACTTGTTCGTCAAGCATCGACTATATTATTACTTAACGCATCATCACTTGTTCCAATCGAACAAATACGTCCGGTGCTTGAAAAAATTCAAGAAGCTATTGCAATTCTGCAAGGAGAAGCATGTAAATTATTTTCGATTCGAATTCAATGTATCGGATTCTATTCACTTCTCTTGTTTTAGTTGTTATCAAATGTGAACCGATGTTAGATGATAATGAAAATGATATGGAAAAAATTAAAGTGGAAATTAGTGATGTCGGGGCTGAAACAGATCAAACAGTTGTTTTACGTATTCCACGAGTTAATTGTATTAAAGCGTAAGATTTTATTTCATAGAAGTCTATGAATTACGTTCTATTTTGATTTTAGTAATGGAGAACAAGAAAATGATAACTCATCTGAGTATGTAAGATGTTAAAGAAAAAGATTTGTATGATTTTTTTGTTTTAAATTTCTGTAGACGAGATGAAAATGTTATACGATTTAAAGAAACTGATATTGAACAAGCAATTCAACGTTCTGGTGTTGCAAAAAAAATAGCTGAAGGAATGAAAAAACGGGTTTGTTATCGAAAACATTTTTTTCGAACATTGAATTAACTTCTCGGAATATTTTTAGGGAGGATCACGAAAACGACTATAAAAATCAAATTAGACAACAGCAGCTTGCGCAATGATTATATTTATTTTCTTGAAAATTTTGTATATTATATGTTCGAAAGCATTTTTGTTTCTTTCTTTTTGTTCGCCATTTGTTTCACTCATAGTTTTGTTGTGTAATTAAACGAAACAACATTTTCAATTACGTGTCAGCTATCGTATGCTTGATGAAGAGTTTCGAGAAAATGATGCTGTTCAATGATTCGACCAGCTTCTTCTGTATCAGTTCCTAATGTGTGTAGTCGTTGACCGATTGTACCAAGTATTTGACTGAATGAATTTTCTATTATTGGTGCTGTCTTTTGAAATTTATTTTGAAGTTGTTCACTATCGTCATGTGACGTTCGTTCAAGATCAGTTGCTACAATGAATGATCTATTAGTATCAGAACATGAAATTGAATTCTACTGTCAGTTACCGGCTTGATGAATTTGTTCACTTGTTTCAAGCAATCTGTTACCAATGAATTCTTCAGTTTTATTAATTGTATTTCCGATAACATCACCGATACTGTAGAAACCTGTGCGAATCAATGAACTAGCATGATGTCCCATTTTGATAGTGTTAGTTCCGAGCCATTGTAGAATAGAACTTAATTCATCGCCTATTTTTCCATACCCATGTTGAAAATTTTCATAGACAATAGCAGTTTTCTCTGCTATCGGACCTGCATAAAGTTCGCCGACTTTTTCTGCTAGATTATTTTTGTTTTGTTCCACTTGTGAACCCAACTCATATATTTCTATAAGAATAATTTAACAAAATCTTGTTTTTGATTAGAAAGCGAACACATACGATGACCCAAGATTTCGTAACCATGACCGATTTGAGTTTCGATTTTCTCACCAAGATCTTTCGCTAAATCACCAGCTTGCTGAATAACATTCGGCAAGTGTTTATTTTCTTTCGTAGTTATATCGAATTCAGCGAGTTGATTCTGACGTTTTCGTCTTTCGCGTAATTGACGGACGATATCGGATTCTACTGGATCGAAGTATACGAAAAGGAGAATATTTACAAACAATGATGATACAGATAGCATGATGATATTCGTTATAGATGCAAAGAGAAAAAAATAAAAACAATGAATTGTTCGCGCTGTTGTAAAAATGTTAATTATTACGGAATTAGTCTGCATAGAAGGTTTCTATTTTGTTACAATCATTATTGTAAAGACATATAGAGTATCATTCACTATACAGGACAAGTTTTGTTTGATCTCAATAGTTATCAACTTGCTATAGAAAAGTATCAATGTTACAGATGGTCTAAAACGTGTTCGCTTCAATTTTGGCAGCACCCGCTGTTCATTGTAAATTTAATCTTTGTCAGAAACTTCGCACAATTTATAACTTCGCTCAAATCCATACGAAAACAGGCGATATCAGTTATGTTGTTTCCTTTAGAAATAAATATTTTCAAAATAAATCGAGTATAACTTTTAGTTCTCATCAAATATCTATTTTCAATTAAATGTCATTAATATCGATCATGAAATCATATCTAGTTATACTGAAGAAAGTCCATAGCTAAACCAGACGTGTAGATGTCACTGACCGCATCGGATATTTCAGTTATTATGAGGCAGGATATTGAATATTGAAATAAAAATTGTTGCAGTTTTGAGCAACAAGCGTTGCATGAATGTGACTAAGTCAATAGTTATATCAAACAGTTAGCGTGCAGATCGAAAAATAAAAAGCATAAAGATATAAATAAAGGAAAATCTAGAATTTAAATTATACAACGAAGTTCTATCTATTTTTGAATACACGATAGTGATAGTAAGAGGAGGGAACTTCAAGTAATTCGATCTTTATTATCAATTGATCTTGTTTTAATTATAACTGAAAAACAGATATATTGTGCGACATATTTCTCTCTCGAACTCATCGATATTTTCATGTCAAAAAAATGTTTTCATAAACAAACGAATCGATGCATAAAATGTGTCGCCACGAATTCACATTTATTCTTAAATTCCTATCATTATTTGATCTTTTTCAAACGAATGACAAAAATTGACGAAATCTCCATTCTTGAGATTACATGTGAATATAACATTGCTTTTCTTCTTCAGGGTACTAAGTACAGAAAAGAACAAACTTATCGGTAACTTAGTAATATGAGCTTCAATTTACTCAAGGAAAGTTTGTTTTTGTCTTCATTGAGTTAATATTTAGTATGCGTATTGTGGGAGGATTGGTTTTAGCTGCATGAATAATCTTGATGTTTATTCAACCATACCATACGCATTGCTAATAGTCGATTAATTCTAAGAAAAATAGCATAATAAAAGAGAGAAATACAAGTAAAAAAATGATTGGAGTAAATCAAAAGTAATAGTTGCTATTAATTCAGCGTATGCGTCTTCGGACTGTGACGGTGAATAAATAGAACTTGCATTCGTTCTGTTGCTTGCATACCGACTACATTATTTCTTTCCTCCCTGTATTGTGCGAAAACACTAACATGGCTGACGATGAAGATACTCCTGAAGTTGCTTCAATCGTATCTCAAATTGAATCATACTTGGATGCAAATGGAAATAAGCTTGAAATTGATTTAACTAATCAATCGATCGAATTTGCTCGACATAGTGGCACACAGTTTACTGGTCATGGAAATCAAGTGGCCATAACACTTGGTTTCAAGGACGAAAGTCTGACCAAAAATTCATCTTTGAACGATTTTCGTTCTCAATTTAATTATATTGCCCTTGATCGACTTCCAGTACCTGGTCTTACTGGCGTTCCATCACAATGGCAAATTTATCCTCAAACACCGATGTCATCTTTTTCTGAAGGTGTCACTCTTGATCAATATGATCCAAATACACAAGTATTACAGTTAACTGTTCAAACAGAATTTTTTGCTATTTATGGAAGAAAACCAACTGAAGGTCCTGTAATGGCTGACAGATCAGCTCCTAAAGGTACTTATTTACAAGTACGACGTGATATTCAAGGCAATATTAAAGTCAACGCAAAACTTGCTTTCAATTAGAAAAATTAAAGCATAATCATAAACTTACTTATATTAGTCTCATTTGAGTTACTTCTGTTTTTTAATACTATGATTCATACAATAATAAATAAAGTATTAATCAATATGATTCATAAATGCGTGACTAATATTATTTAGCAAACAACCATAAAGTGATATCCGTATCAGAGCTGCCAACAGGCCACTTTTTCTCGGTCCTGCGTGGCCTGGTGCCTGGCCTGCTATTAGTCATCAATTTCAAAATTAATGCGGCTGTTTAGTTCTGTTTTTAAGGGGATTCCTTTTCCTGAATCGAAATTTTCAAATTTTTCGTTTCTTGTTTTCTTCTGCTGTATATGTGCTTTGAAGTGTACTCTATCTATTGGGGATGTTTTGAGAATTCAATTATTACCTTACAGTAAAAAAATCGAAAATATAAATCGATTATCGCAGAGGTATAGGACATTTTTCTTTCTTTCGTGGTTTTCTCGAACCCGATTTTTAAGTAAAAATTGACAAAATCATCCCGTTTCTCAGGCATGATATATTTGATCTTGCTGAAATTTTTTCTACAAGTACAAAACCGTGTTACTGGTACCAATTTTGTTTTTATTTAAAAAAATATTCTTGCGTTGAACTTTGACAGGTCTTACGAAGGAAGCACTATTCAAACCACGTTTTAATTCTTAGGGGATGAGAGAGAAACAATGCAAAGCAATAGGCACCCTACAGTGCTTCTAATGTCTGTAAAAAATTTTCAGCTCATTCGAACATATAGCAGCTGAAAAGCCGGGCATTAGGGACGCAATTTTTAGTCCTTTTGAACCCGATATTTTCTTTGAACAAGCATTTTGAAATAGAGCACTGCAACCAGCGGATCGGGTACCCGTACCTGGTACGATATTTACGGATACAGGT
>OENT01001455.1:0-43564 GCA_900239685.1 Rotaria macrura
ATGCTCTATCGAACGTGATAGGCAATTTCAAAATCTAAAAATTTTCGGCAACTGGGTTGGGTGGTGGTCTCATGGAACCTCTCTTAAGAACATTTTGAACGTTCGTCTGGGACATTAGCATAGATGAATTTCTGCAAAATCTAAAAAAGCTTTCAGTCAATAAAGACAATACGAAATGTAATTCTCATTATTAATATTAGATACTACAAAAGCTGTGCATTGTGAACATCTTCGTGACCAAAAAAAGACTATTCAATATAACATAGTGTTCGTAACTTAGAGGCTAAGATGGATAAAAATCAAAATATCTGTTTTATCATATTCTGGGTCTGATTCGGTGCTTCGTATCGTTTTATCTGATAACGTTTGACTTTTCAAATTTTACAACTTTTCACAAAGTGAATTTCACACATTAGGCCACTTCTGCCTACCGAGGTTTCAAAAAATCTAAGACACATCTTTATTTCCGAAATATGCGGTTGTAAATCGAAATCGATAAGCTTTGATTGTAGCTGTACGATAAAAGCATTTAGTGCAAGATATTAAGCAATTTGTATACTTCATTTAAAAGAATATTGTAAACACTCAACATTGTAAAAGTTCATGCAGTTTATTCTTAAGATCGCTCACAATTCAGTAAATTATATGCATAAAAATATGTGAACATCCACTTTTTACCAGTTATGGTGGATAAATCGTTGACTAGCACTAAAATGGGATGCTTTTCAACACTAACAGTCAGAATAACTCTTATACTCTACACCAATCCCCATATAATTCCACAGGTAACTTCTGGTATTAATGTATACCATTCCTGAATGGTTTTTTCCTGATGAAAATTTTAATGAAAACACGTACGATTATTTAAATGTGCCAATAAATACTTATTCACATCAAAAAGATCCCTTTTAACAAGTTAAAGGCACTCAACTCACTGCTTATTGTGGCCCACATTGCCATGTAATGTAAGAATTGATATGTGACTGAAGAATTTTTGCAAAGCGAATATTCATCATCAAAGCATATCTGCAAATGATCTAATAACTTAGTTAAAGTAAGTAACTACGCATGCAAAAATGACCAAAGAAGTAACACATTTTCTAATTTCAAATGAAGTTATATAAGTAACCTATTAGATTCAACTGAAATATTCAGATAGGTCTAAAACATTATCCATCAATCTTTGATCTAGAATTTGAAGCACCTTCTGACCGGATATTTTATGAAAAACTTCGGTAGACACATTTTTTCATAAATCAATGCCAAATGCAAACTGAGGTTCTAAGATATTCTTTAAGCTATTTTAATGCACTGTGATCTGGTAATAGGGTTTGAAACACAAGTAGGTTTTTTTCGAGAACGAAAAACTACAGCCTCCATTGCTTCCATTATATTTCTGCCGAATTCGATCAATTTCTGTTGATATAGCGTCTCACTACTGAGAACTCATCAAACTGAATACGAAAGTCTTGCGTAGATGTTTTTGAAAAAAGATCTTTAATTTGAGAAGAGTTAGCCGCCGGAACGCAATTCATCTTTGAAAGACTTTTTTCTTTATGAGCGATTTTCCAGTATCATATAATATGAAGGAAAACTTATAATACAATGAATGTAGCTGAGCATTTTTTGCTGCTAAAATTTGTGCGCTTTTCGCTTAGTATTCAGTAGATTCTGGTGAGAAAAACGATGATTTTACTAAGATTATTATTACATTATAAAGCAACTTAAAAATGGAGTCGCTCATTGTGCGACGCATAATGTGCATTTCAAATATTTTAGAGGCATTCTTGTTTTATCGAAGAACTATTCATTGTTTATCTCTGCTAGATCAGTTAAACGAGATATATGTTTCCACCTGTTAGATAGCTTCCAATTTGAGTTTTAGTATCATTTCATAATCTTAGAATTTATTTGGCATTATAGCAAAATGACTCTTACTTAAAACTAACTTTTGGCACTATGGCGAACGAGATGGAGATGACAGGTTTTCCGGGGAAAAAAGAATATCTGAAATGCAAAATAATCGACTCCGTTTTTAAGTTGGTTTATAATATATTATAGTCATTTTAGTGATATCATCGTATTTCTAACCAGAATATGCTGAGTAATTGACGAAAAACGCACAAATCTTTTATCAATGAGAATTAAATCAACTTTAGTTTTCAGCTATATTATTTTCCTCGCAAATTTATCATAAACAATTATATGTTTTCAGTATATACCATAGGTCGTTTTTTTGCTAGTGGAAGAAAACCGCACTTTAATCTTGTAACTTCAATAGATGCTTTGCTGGACCAAACGATTCGAACGCCTTTATTAATTTAACGCTTAATGGTTTTAAGTTTTTTAGAAAAATGTGAACTGATGTACTTTATTGGGCAATATTATCTGCTTCAGATACTCTCACATTAACTGTCGTCAAGGAACCAATTGGAGATCAAGTACATTTTGATCTTACTCACTGTTTACTTTTCAGTTCAGATACAGAAAATATACTAACTATTGGAAAAATACAGCCAACATAAGTGTCAATGATTTAGTATTGCATACTAACTCTCGTTATTGCAAACACTATAAGCGACTTGTCATTTCTGACCGTTTTGATGATGAAGAGCTTTCCGAAGTAATGTATAAGTTTGGTTCGACATGCCGCATTCTACAAAATAGAGTAGAGTTAATTCTTCTCGAGAAATCAATGGACCAAGAATTCAATATGCAACAGCTCGAAAGGCGTCAATCAATAGAGATTGGAAATAATTGGACTATGATATTTGATCCTGAGATGTCCAAAATGATGTTGTTCTATGATAAATACAGCCTCGAACAGCCTTTAGTAGAACTTATTCCTTTCCAACTTTACGAAAACGGTCCACCCATTTGATCATACTTACTGTATCTGTATATCGTTCAATAGTCAAGCTTTAAATCTGCGTTTCTCCTCGCAATCGGCATCATGATTGATGGTCAACTATAAATACCACCATATAAGATTCAAAACTGTCCTCTATGTTCTCTTTATAGTCTAGAAAATGTTCAACTTAATTTGAATTTTCCAATAAAAATACAATGATTCGTCTGCGAGAGATCTTTGCCGGTAACAATGGCTTCAAAACAGAAAACACTTGAATTTTTCTTCCACCTCGAATATTTTGTTACTCGATATTTGTTGATATATGAATTGACTTCATATCTGCCGAATAGCTTGGGCCACTCAAAACACACTTCAACAAGGGGGAAAAGAGTGCAAAATCTGAAGACTCCTTGGATCAAACTTGGAAGAGATCTACACTGGTGGACATCATTTCAAGATATTTTCCTTTTTTGGACAATTCATCTGCATTTACAGCTAGAGACCTACTTGTTTCCACATTCTATAGATCATACTAAGAATATTGCAGTCTAAAAACATCCAAAAAGCACTTGCCGTAGGACTATTTACGACAAAAACATTTTTTAGTCAGCGCTCATAGTCTTAAAACATCCTGTAGCATTTGGTATAATTAGACCTTATGATTTTCATTAAAAAGATTAAGACAAAAAAATGAATTGATGTCATCAGATGCCAAGTTCAAGTTCGAATATAAAAGAAATTCCAACAGCCTCTTAGTTTTTGTCAACTAAATGAGAGTGTGATTGTTCTCGAAGAATAAACACAGTTTAGCAAGCTCCACTTGAACGAAACTTTAGAAGCATTCCACAAATCCAGTTTTGATTGTATAAATTTTTCGAATGATATCAGTAACATTGATCTTTCAAGATCTGTGCAGAGGTTAATATGATTTTTCTCAGAACGGGTTACTTCTTAAAGTAAGGAATACAAAATTTTAGTCTTTTTCTCTTTCTCCTAGTTCGAACATCTTCTCACATCAATGTTTACCTTCAGATTTTTCAATAAAACGGCTACATACTCAAAATGTGCACAATCGACGTGGGAAATTTTTAGTAAAAAAATTAGCTTGGCCAAATCCAAAGAAGAAGAGTGGCGAAGGAAATCCTAAGGGTAATTATTTACGGGTCATCCACTATGTGTTTGTTGTAAATGTTCTCTGCTGGATAGTGAACATGTCTACCATCTTCTTGTGGCTGTCCGTTTTATTCAAAGACATGAAAATTATTTCATAATTAATATTTATTCACAAAAAGAAAGAGTACCTGTTTTCCAATAACCTTTCATACCTGTATTAAAATTGACCAAGAAATGGTATAATCCATTCACCATCGAACCATTCTCAACATCCAGTCATGCACTCGTGTGTGTGGAAAAATATTTTTCATGGTCAAATTCATGCCGTTTAGCACATCGATATTTAAGATAAATGAAAAGAGGATAATCAGGCATCTGCTTTATGCTGAGAGTTGGAGGCGGAAGTAACGAAATAGGGGTTAATGAATGTAATTTGTTCAAATTCTTGTAAACATTTAAAAAAGTACTTTCGTAATCATTTACGTAGTTGAATTTCTTGACGATGCAAGCTGGTCCTAGATTGTAGCTATGTATAAGAACTCTAACAGAGTGCGAAACCGAATCGACTAGACAAATAATTCGATTCAATTCGATTCGCCTCAGCCGAATCAAATCGAATCGTTTTTTCTTCGTAAAAAGTCGAATCGAATCGAACAGAAAATTAATTTTCATCCGACGAATCGAACCGAATATAGGTTCCAGCAAATCGAATCGAATCCGAATGACACTTTTGTCATTCGTTTCGCATTCTGGTAAGGAGCCTGACGAAAAAGGAAGTTGAATATGGTCTCTAGATTTCTGTGTCGAATTTCAGACATATTCCTGTGGTTTCTGGCCGGAAATTCACTGAATCTTGTACCAGGAATCGTCGACCTGAGACAGAGTTCACTGAAATACGGCATTTTTTTCATCCTTGAGTTTCTTTTCACTTTCAGCAGCAAACTCAATCAAAAACTTGGCAATTTCTATACTATTCAACATCAAAAGGGTTTTGTTTCGTTGAAGAAGAAAAAAAATTCTTTCTTTGCATGTAACTGTATTCTTTATTGTCCACGAGGTTTTGTAACAAGACGAGTTTGTTTTACATGTTTGCTTCATTTTCTTCTTTTCAAAAGGAAAATAAAACAAATGAGACGGTAAGCATTGTAACACATGAAATAGAAAAGCAACACATGCGTTTTCTCACCTGTCGATCAAAAAGAAACAGACAAATTCAATTCTGTTAAGGTATGACGCGAAAGAAAAAAAAAGCCATGATCCATGATCGTATAGAATGTATTAGAAGTTCATTGAAGATCAATTTTATTCGGAATTATTCCATAACTATCAATCATGAATGCTGAATAGACATTTTTGTTCTTCGTTTTATAGTCGACGACTATAGAAAAAATAAAGGTGAAGTATGTGTCAAATGAACGAATAAATCCAAATGAGCAGTTTACAGAACTTAATTTCTTGAGAATTTAAAAAAAATGAATCCTGACAAGTATTGTTGTTCCGGAATTCATGATAGCTTGATAGTATAGTTGACACTATATGCAAGTCATCTATAAGAAATGCAATAAAAAAGGACTATACTATATTCGAAATCGATTCAGTAAGATATAGCTATTCGGAAGTATTTGGACACGATTTATAGAACAGATAGCAACAGAGAACTTTTTATGACAAAACAATGAAAAGAACGCTTGAAGTAACAAGAACCAGTGAGCAGAATAAGAATTCCAAATTTTCCAGCATGAACTCAGTATAGCCCTCTCTCTAATTACTGAGCCATTCGATGTCTTTGGTAAGATTTTGCTATGACAACTTTCGTTGTAGGGTAATGTTTTGTAGAATAAATCAATTCAAGAAAAATGAATCCAACGACTCGAGATGCATTTGGAGTATAATCTTATAAAATCTATCCATCTCTCATTATACTCGATGTAGGTAAGAAATATGATAAAAATTTAAAACAATGAAAGTATATCAACAATAAAGAATCTTGATAGCTTCTTCTAAAATTTTAGTTTTATTCTTCAACTTCTAAATTATGCTTTTTTAGATAAAATAATGTTACCTCTTCTCATCTATTACTAGTTTTTCTCTCATTGTTCGAAACAATGAAAACATGGAATGGCATAGTCCCGTGTGAAATACATCGTGCGGCAATCGATATCACTGGACGAGTTGGTTCACTGTATGATGGATATCGAGACTGTATTCTGCAAAGATTGGAATTTCAGAAGATAGAGGAAGCATTCAACACCACTAAACCACGACGGTGCGAAGTCGTAAGTGGTCAATATGATCATGCAGTTAATATTCTTAAAATAATGAATATTGAGGAAGAATTAAGATTAAGTATGATACTGAATCTGTCAAAAACGCCTGGAATAGATGCAATTATTGATTATTGCCAACCGACAAATGAATACACTCGTTTCATTCAATATTCATCTTTATACCGAGAAGAAAAACTTCCGAAAAATCCCACAACCATGGATGTTGTCAGTAAAACAGCAGTATCTTTCACTGCCGCAACACACATTATTACAAAAGTTGATTTCGGCATCAACTTCACTGTCATTTTACAGTTGCCAACTGATACGAACACAATTGCAGCGATCGATAAAGTACTTCAGACGCTTAGTGCCCGTTTACAAAATAATCAGTGCGCTTACCTATTAACCTCATATGAGAAAAGTATCTTAGAAAAAATAGTTTATACGAAAGTCTATTCGAATATACCTCATTTTCGAAATCTCTCTAAAGTCTGGGATGTTTGCTGTTTGATACAACAAAATCAACGGTATCTTGGTGAATATCCAATATCTTACACTCTTCGACCAATAACAGAGATCTGTTCTGACTACTACGAAGAGAAGAAACAATTTAATATTTTACCTGAAGATTTTCATATAACTATTGAAAATTATGTACTGCAACTAACCACCATTGTGAAAAAATTAGGAAATTCTATAACACGTGATATACCAAAATTCCTATGTCAACATTTGAAACGACAATTGAATAACATAGAAACACAATGGTATGATGTCAAAAAGAAATTTACAAATGAAATCCATCGACTTTCAAGTTTAGTTATCGAAATTCGCAGTTGTAAAACCGACAAATCCAGGATCGCTGATAGACTATACACCTATGAACATACGGTGATGCAAACTAGTGTTGGTGATTTGACACGAAATCTAAAACATCTGGAGGAAAAACAATATTTCATTAAAAATTTAACTCAACGAAGGTTTCAATATTTGAACTCTAATTTATATGAAATCGATAAAACAGATAATGAAAAAACTATTGCACATAAATTGGCTAAGGATCATCAACATTATCGAATTCTCTGTTCAAGTGATAGTTTAAATAAGAATAATCAATATGATTTAGAAAAACTAATGATTGATTTAACGGAAGAACTCAAAATGAATCCAAGTTTATTTCTTATCTATGCTGATTTTTCCGAGTCTTCGTTTCAATTAACTAAGATCATGTTATTACAATCACCGAAAAACTTGTTCGAGTGATGAATCATAGAAGAATAGTCGTTCCAATGGATTAATTGCAACAGCTACAACGTTTCGATCTTTGAAATACATATCGTTTCGTTTTTGAACCGTTCTATGATCCTCAAGCCTATTTTCTGTGAGTTTGTCTATGACTCTTAGTCAAGGATAAAGTTGGGTGAGTGGGTAAAATATCAGCGAGAAGAACCGACGCATTGCGGAAGTTCGTTTTCTAAAACGATTCTCCAGTGACTATTCGAGATGGAATCATATCATTATTGGAACTACAATACTTTTGAATTCACACAAGAAACCTTGGTCGAGTAAACCTTAAGCATCATACGTTAGTGCTTCGTCTAAAACATTATCAATTTGATGTAAGAAATTTTTTCGATATTCCAATTAAGTCCAAGAAAGCTTTTCAGAGCTTTCGTATCCAGCCTGTTATAAAATCAGAAGACATTCCGTAGGGCTAGCTAAGCTTAGACAATCAACAACTCCAAACTTTGTCTGCTAGTGGACAACATAAAACAGTACTTAGTCGAATTGTGCACGGAACATTTTAAATATCTCAACTATATAGTCAAGAATGTATCAAGTATTTAAAAGCCTATTCAACGACTTCGTAAACATAAAAATGATCAAGAGACAATTAGAACGTTTCGTCAAGTTTGAGTTGCAGTGTTTTCTAGTATCTTTTATAAATGAACCGAAAATGACTGTGTTTATAGGTTTAGTGAGCATCTGAATTGATTCTATAAGAAGGTGTTTTATGTGAACGCGAGTTCTTGCCAGTTTCAATAATGATAAATTCATCTAGAGTGGCCAGTGGAGAAACATCTTTCGACCTTTTATTAAATCATTCTTCATAATGGGACTGTGTTTCGTGCTGAAATCTCAGGGTACCACCGAGCAATTTAAGACTTTGACGGATATTGCGAATTCTGTTACAGTGATGTGGATGTTCCTCTCTTCAATAATCCTCTCGAACTTCTTTAACAACAGTGATCATTGAGTTAAGTACACTTTGTGCATAAAAGTAATACATGTGTGCATATATCGATAGATCGATTTCTATAAAAATGCCCTAAGCTGTTAAACACACTCCCGTCGATGTGTTTTCTCTATCTTAACTGAATCCGTGATGATAGAAGTCTCTAAAGTTAGTTACCTGGTTGAAATAAATGGCGCTCATATCGAATCATATTAAAATCGTCCCGAATTTTCGTTTGACTCTTCGGAAATTCCAATGTGACTAGGTACGTTAGAGAACTTTTCGCTTGTTATTCGACTATGTGCTATAATTCGGATAAATGCAGAATGTCAAAAATAAATTTTCAACTCGACATAAGCATGCAACACGTCGAAACAATACATTAAACATGAAATATACAAAATTAATAACACAATGAAAATGTTCGATTAATCCTAAAATTTATCTAGGAACGAGAGTAGATGTAATTAATAGAAAACTTGAATCTCTGACAACGAACTGGGAACAATTTTCATATTTATTAATCTGTGTGTTACAGAAAAAAAGATTGTGGGACGCTGCTTTATAAAAGTATAATCATGTCTCAGCATTTTTGAAGGCTTTCACAGGTACATGAAAAATGATAGTGAGTAGAAACGTAGTAGAACACTTTATTTCATTTCGACATATAAACGATTGATTATTGAGGGAAAAAAAGTTCCTTCGCTTTCAATTATGTCTCATTTTAAGAGTTAATTTTGTCATCACTCATCGAGCAGATAGTGTTACTTTGAGCGTGTCAGTAGTCTCTCTGTTTGACAATTTCTTGATTAACCCAATTATCTAAATGCGGTGCGTAGTTATATGTAAGAAACAGTGAATGTTTTTCGGATATTTTTTTGGTGGATGCAGAAATAAAGCAAGAACATACATTTGTTTGAAAATTGTATTACAACTATGAAATAAATACAATTATGTTCTATTGTCTTCTGACATAAATGATAAGTCATTTTCAAAATTCGTGGACAATTACATTTGAAAGTATGTGTTTAACTTTGATATGTTGGCGATTGTAGCATTCATTCCTATCAACATTATCCCACAGAACCATGGTAATGTGTGCATTCGACAGTAGAACTTCGGGATAGTTTATTCCATATTCGTTGACTGTCCATAATGTATGATAAAAATATTTCTTATTTCGAATTTGTCTTGTTCCTGACTTTAGAAAACTTCTAGTTATTGAACAAAAAATAAATCTTTTAACAAAGAGAGAAAAATATTTTCACTTGATGAATATACGTACCAAGTAAATTACGATAGACGTCTTGATACGCATCCAAGCATCGGTTCTTCATCACTTCCAACTGCATCACCTTGTCCTATAGCAATTTAATCAATCATGTTTTTTTCTAATTATCGTAAATTATTGTTTCCCATTCTTCGTTCAACAATCTATTTTTTATCTGTCAAATATTCGACAACTGTTCTTTGACTAACCTGACATATGATATATTCATGCACTTAAATTCGTTTTAAACGATTAGTTCAAAATATAATACTATTATGACATGAAACGATTGTACCCAGTGTGATATCGTTTGAAACATAGACGTGAATAGTAGTCAAATATCACAAATATAGATTCGGTTAATGATTATATTTACTCTCCGTTTACAAAATTCTTGTTTTCAAAATTCAGAAATTGTGAAATACTTCATTTCCTGTGTATTATTAGTTTTTCCGCATTCATATGCTTATTAACTTTTCGAACAAAGAAATACAGTAAAGAGAAGAATTATCGGCATAATGCTTGAAATTTGGCTAGGGCATTTCTATCGTAGAAAATTTTTGTCGTAATTCTTCATTCAAAAATTCAAAAATGACCTTTTTTTTATAACTAACGATATGCATGAGAAGATGAAGAACAGATGTTAGCTTTTTGTGTGATGACAATAAATCCATTGCCATCTGTACGGCAATATAAATCATGAGCAGCAATTGAGTGTGACTTGTGTCTGTATTGAAAATGATGTATGATTATCATACAACAAAAGTGTTCAGGTAGCTTCACTTATAACGAATATATTTTTGTTTTCATGTGCGTTTGACGATCACAAGGATGATGATGATGATGGTTCACAAAGAAAAATATCAATATGTCTTTTGGCGATGCTGCCATTTATCAAAAAGCTTAGAAAAAGAACGTTTTTATTTTGTCTCGTCCCGATCTTTTTTGACATGACAGACGATGTCGCTAAATAAGTATAAGGCCTTGTATTTGATATCAATGAATTAATTTTTCGAAAGCGTAGTTTACGTTTATTGATGAGATTAAACACTGGTTGAGATTAAAACTCAATCCAATCTTTGATTTTGAAACACAAAAGATATAATATTATATTACCTAACTTATCTAGTAAATATTTTGTTGTTAGATAAAACTTTATTTATAGTTGTTTTGGGTTGTACATTTCTTTCTACTAGTCTACCATTGTCATCTAAACTATGAATACTCATTATGATTACACAAGAATACAGACGAACAATCATCAGAATATTTAAACATAATTGTATGAAAGATTGTACGTAATTAAGAGTAAGATTTGCCACCTGAGTAGTGCAGTAATAAATGCTTTTTTCAAAGCATACACATACCCATACCATGTATATTCAAGGACTACTATTCAAACAACCGAATGAGTTATACGGTGCGACAAGTTTTTGATTGATGAAAAGAATCCCCATGGCTTGATAATCTTGTTTAGTCGAGTGAAAACGTGCCGAAAGACGAAATACAAAGACCATTATATTTAAACACTGCTATTAAATCGATCATTAATGAAAAAGTATGTTTTTTCTCTTTTCTTTATTTTTCTTGAATATTCATGGACGTCTTCTTATCTTGATTATGCAGTCATGATCGATAGACCATCCAACCGGAAAACGTTTTACACTGATTCTAACCAACCATGAATAAAGAATGATCGTAGAAACGATTGGTCTTATTCCTTCCTATTCATTATATTTTAGACGACGATTTTTCTATGACTGAAGTAGTATTTGATGAGGTATTTTTTTTCTATTTGCATGCATTCGATAACTAAATACACGGTGATGTTGGTTATATAGTTCTTAACAAAAACATTTCAACGCAATACTGATTCCATCGTTCTCTTTCATAGGGCGTAGGCAAAAATGTTTTGTTATTTTTACTCCTTTCCTATGACGGTTTCATAAATATACTACCAGGCGATGCCATAAAAATACAAGTGCAAGAAGAATACGACCAAGAATCTAATTTTAAGATCAGTTTGATTTATAGCCTTTCGATGTACGCATATTAGTGTAAATCAAGTCTATAAATGTATATAGAATTTTTCAGCACTAAACGTAATGTTTTTCTGATTAAGTTAGCAGTCTGTTCAAAATGAAATTTCAAAAAAACATAACAATCACTAACTTTCAAACTTTGTAATGAAAAATCATTTCACATCGAAAAACATATGTAAGATATTTCTGTTGGAGAGCCTGAAAAAAAGTTTAACCCAACATGCATTATCTTGACACATCTTTATTGCAAATTTGTACCATATTCGCTAAGAAATGCATAAAGAATTTAATGATAATTATTTGCTCCGGGCAGTTTCCTATTGATACAAATGAATCTGTACAGAATTTTATTTTTTATTATTTCGAGATGCTAGACATATAAGTTTTTATTAGCTATACGAGTTCAAGTCTGTACTCAAAGAAAAGATATTCGCTCTTTCTATGAATATGTCTCTGTAGATATAGTTGCTAAATAGACATATTTATTGATATCAATAAAATCTATTCAGTGAAATGCTGTACAATATCCGTTTGAACTACGTTTGCATTCTGTTATTCTTTATAACACTCATATTAAATCACCACTTAGTAACATCGCGTAAGTAATTAAAGAAAATATTTCACTATCAATGTAACTGAATCGTAATATTGTTTTACAGAAGAACGTTGCCGTTGTCTCTCAACTAATACATCGTGTTGGCCAAATGCTTCTTCTTGGCAAATGTTCAGCAACTCTGTCAACGGGCGTCTTCTCTATCCTAAACCGTCAGCTGCTGTATGTGATGGAAATACGTATGATGCCAACGCATGTGCCGTGGCAAAGACTTCATGGAATAATTCAACATGGCGTAGTGATCAAGTAGGTGGAATGCAAAATTTTAATTGGGAAAACAGTTCATGTTCAGTCTACGTCAACAGTGCCACTTGCAATCAAGGATCTGTGCCCGTCATTGCTGTCAATGCAACATTGCCCGAACATGTTCAAGCAACTATTCAGTTCGCTGCAAAATACAACCTTCGTTTGACTATAAAAAGTACAGGACATGATTATCTTGGCCGATCAGCAGCAGCCGGATCTTTACTCTTGTGGTTGCATTACATGAAAAACGTAACGCTCATTGGACAATATTCATCCTGTGGTAGTAGTAATGTATCGAATGCTGTACGTATATCTGCTGGTTCTCAATGGGGCGAAGTCTATCAGTTTCTTGATGGATACAACTTGACAGCAATCGGAGGAGCATCCGCCACAGTAGCTTCAGTCGGTGGCTACTTGCAAGGAGGAGGTCATGGTCCACTATCACGATGGCAAGGCTTAGCTGCCGATCAAGTTCTCGAATACGATGTTATCATTGCAAATGGCACCCGTCTAACTGTGAGTCCATGTCTAAACAGCGACTTATTCTGGGCATTAAGTGGTGGAGGTGGAGGTACCTATGCAGTTGTTCTCTCAGCAGTTGTAAGAACTTTTCCATCACCATCCATTGTTGCTGCGATATATTCAATCAATGCAATGAATGCAACTCGTTATGCGAGCTTGATTCGAAGTTTTATTCGATTTTTACCTACACTAACTGATGCTGGATACTCTGGTTATTTCCACATAGACGATACGACATTGAATGGTGTATTTCACGTACCCAATGGAGATTTAGCTAAAGTCAATAGTACTCTGAATCAATTTTCCGCAAACAATAGTGATCTAAACTTCACAATTGGAGATATTTTTCCCCTTCCCTCTCTTTACAGTTACTTTGCGAATGTGTTGGGACCGAGTAATCCAACTGGTTACAATGTTTTACTCAGCTCACGACTTATTCCAGAAAGTATCATTCGAAATCAGCCGGATCAAGTCGCCGACGCGTTTGTTCAAGCAAAAGGTCAAACTGCAACAGGATCATCACTGCTTGGAAATATAGTAGCCGGTGGACGAGTATCGAAAGTATCAAATTTTAATATTAGTGTTAATCCAGCATGGCGCACAGCTCTACTTCACATGGTCTGCAGTCAGGCTTGGTCGGATACAACGTCCAATACTGATCAAATCTACCTTGCGCAACAAGTAACAAATCGTGCAAAAATTTTAAACACTTTATCGGCTGATGCGGAAGGAAGATGTTATCTGAATGAAGCTGATCCAAATGAAGTCGATTGGCAAGTTAAATATTTTGGTTCTAGTGCTATTTACAGTCAACTTAAAGCAATCAAACAATTGTATGATCCGAATGGACTCTTTATTTGTAAAAATTGTGTGGGTAGCGATGATTGGACGGCGGATCTGAATTGTATGAAAACATCGCAGGCAAGAATTTTACGTTTGACAATATTTATATTAGTGATGGAATTGATTGTCATACTATGATAAGATCTCATTGAAATGAAACTGAGCAATATCCTATTGACTGTGAATATTATGATTATGTCTAGAGTGTATCTAATAAGATTTATTCAATTAAATTTTTTCTACTCGAAATTTCTTTTATTTTTCATTCATCGACACTTGAAGCGACTCTAAACATAAAGTGGATTCGGGTGATCATTACATGCAAGAGTACGCCGAATAGTATTTTTTTTTTTGCTGAAACAAATTCATTGGTTAATTCTAAATAAATTACGCATGTCTTATGCACAGTCGAAGGAAAACACATGAAATTTCATGATGATGTAACTATTGATACAGACATAGTTAAGTCTAGCGAAGTGAAAATTAAACTAAAATAAAATAAAATATCATATATCTGTGATCCTTTCTTTTATTCTTATAATTATGTGAAATGTATAAACATCTGTGACATGTATTGCATGGACGATGCTAAAATTAGAATATCGACAATTCTTATCTAATTATTCATATTTTCAATTGAAATTTTTATTATATTTATACAAATCACTGATTAAACATACGCATGAAAAGTTTCTAGCATTTCATGAAGAAAGAATGATCAAATAAAGTAGATCTAGTCAAACTCTTTATTACTTGATATTTTCTTCATCAAATTATTTTGAGTTGTTTATATTAGTGCATTGGTATTTTGAAGTTCAACTTGGTATCGATCAAAAATCACGGAGTGATTTTCTTGATGAATATTATTTATCAGCAATATTGTAGCGAAACGAAACTTATTGATTTTTTTTTTATAAAACTAATATGCATGGTATGACTAATACGATGCGCAAATTTTAGCAATACTCCAAAATAACTAACAGACAAACTATTCCTAAGAAAATGTCCCAAGCACATTATTGATACGGTTTTTATCGATTGAGTAGCTTATGGGAGTAGAAATAGAGCATAAAAAATATTAAAAAAAAGCATTCATCGATATACAATTTTCTATTGTACACTGTATATTTATGCGACATTCCTCAAAATTCTTCTTGAATTTCCCTAGCTGACCTATGCAATAATGTATACTACTAATGACTGGAAGATTTCATTACAGACCAGTCATTTTCGAACTCACAAATAATTACAACGATACTATTTTATCGATCGGTCTCTTCGTCGTCGTAGTACACTATGTATATGTAAGTAATACGTGCGCCGTACATCAATGGGCTATTTTCTATAAAAGTGCACCAAGTTGTAAGACATGATAGAAGAGCCTGGAGTTACCTGATTGAAATCAATGGCGTTCATATTGAATATTACTTGTGTTGACTACTGTATTATATCTCTAATTATTGGATAAACGTTGTTGAAATATTTTCATGCGGACAAATGAATCTTATTTTAGTTCATATGATGAATCATATATTTTCTCTTATCCCTAGTTACTCTATTTGTTTTAAAATTAACTTTCATTTTATGAGAAGATTTATTTTCAAAATAAAACCATTCATATCTGCAGTCGTGACAGAAAAGAAGTCAATGAATTGTTATGGAATTTCTTGGAATCTTATTCTATGACATATTATACCACAAAAGATCGAAATTGCAGTATTTCCAATTGAGATCATGTCCAAAATGGCAGGCATAGCTGAGAATAGAATGTTCCGAACAGTTCGGATCCAATCAAAAGATTTCGTTCGTAGAGTTTGACTGCTATTTTGAACAGTTGCACTGCCTTAAGTGGGAAAATTTTAATATACTTTACTAGGGTTTGCATCATACTGTGAGTTTTAATTGAAAAATACTATCACATGTTTTCCAATTCATTTATTTGTCTTACAGGACTATCATATTTTGCTGTTTGCATAAGTCCATATCAAAGTATGCCGATTGTTTCCATGGATAGGCCAATTGTCTGAATGAATCGCACTGTAATACCTAGTTGTTCATACGGCACGTAGAGGTGTAAGCCGCCGTCGACATGAAATTCCAGATAATTTAAAGTACTGTCTAGCAGCCGCTGTACTAAAAAAACCAAGTTCAGCCGCTCCCGCCGCCACAAGAAAAATTTTCGATATTAGAAATCGCCGCCGCTGATATTTTTACGAATGTGATCAAAAGTTTTTCCTTTCCTCTCATCTCAAATTTTGAATCAGTCATACACTGTTTTCACAAAAGAGACGAAAAACAGAAGATATTCTGCGTTTCCAGTAGAAAGAAAACAAACACTTTTACACGAACCTAAAGCTATTTTAGTCATTGATATTCGTATAGTTTTGATCTATAGTATCGCTTGTTTACTTAAACATTTAATGATATAGGCTAGCATTTGTGTATTAATAATATGCGTATTATTCTCAGACTATTTTATTATATTTTTTTCTTTGTGTACTTTATCCTAATCGTATGTTTTTATGTGTGCATAGTTTGTGATACTCGTTTGTCTTGATACTCCTTATGTATTTTTTCATTGTATGATAACAAAAAATATAATCTTTTCATAAATTCTACTTTAAAATGGCAGTCGACAGGGATTAAAGTAAATAGAAACAGTTTAACAAAAAAAATCATTAATATGAAACTCAGGCGCCGCTGCCGTGCAAAGACTTATAAATATTAGCTTGCGCCGCCGCCATGAAAAATAAATTTCAAATTATATAGCCACCGCGGAGAACCTTAAAACATTCAAACTTTATATGAGCCGCCGTCGTTCTAACCTTCGGCTTACACCTCTAAATGGAAGAATTCAAAAACTAAGTTCTTGGTCCAGTGTGGGAAAAAAGAAGTCGACATCGAATCCTAGAAATTTAAACTCAAACATGAATATCTTCATAGAATAAAATAACATCGAAGAAAGATTCTTTCAGTGTTGTTATTGATTTCAACTACCTCAAAAGTTAGAATGAATTTAAATAGTGATTCTCGTAGAGAAAATCATAATCAGATTCCTAAAGATGGGATCTCCAGAAAACAAAAGTCCTAGTTTTTCATCACCTAGAACGTTGAAAAATAATTTTGTCTAGACTAAATAGAACGTTAGAGCAAGCTATTGTCAACTAAACGAGATCTCTATAACATCTTTTGCCTGAGATACAGCAATCTTTCGGAAGGTCCCTACAATCTTTTTTTCAATCATTTTCTGAGGAAAAAATAGTTCTAGCCGAAAAATTAAGCTACTGTAACTCGAAGACGTCTCATTCTGTAGAGAATTGATCGATTTAGTCAAAAAAAAATTTTATTTGCATGCTATAGGCGATGAAAAACTAGGATTTCCATTTTCTTTAGAAATCTATTTGTGTTTTTTATTTCCTTATATTCTTATCGAAAGCAATTGTCTTTATTAGAACCATTACTTAGATTCCTTCTAGCTTTTTAAGTATATATGTGATTAATAAATTACAAAAGTAATGATTATCATTATACATACATACTATCATTTGGCACAAGATTTTATATTGACAACAAATATTCTATGAAATGTGAACGCAAAAAACATATTTGAAAACGACAAATCGCTTATGGATTAGAAAAAAATTCTTCATAAATATACATATTGTTTTCTCTGGTTATAATTTGCAAAGTTCCAGCAAATAGTTAAACCTACATCATAGATAATTTATAATAGAAATCACTTAGTGATTATCATGATATGCTTCTTTTGTTTTCTTAGAATGCTACCAAGTGTTATCGTAAAACATTTATATTGTATGATATACTTAAAAACGGTTTTATTCTCAAATAAAACTAATGCTATAAAATTTGATTACTGACATAGAAGTCAATCGTATATACAGACAAAATAACCTGTAAAATTTTAAATTCTTTTATTACAGACCTTCAATAGTCATAATGATAAGACAAAACTATTTTATATAACTCTGTCTCTCTCTCTCCTCTAGTATATAATAGACGACGATTAATCAAGACGAAATCATTTGATTACAGGAATAAAATATACATATAACAAGATGCGATTGACGGCTATTCTCGCCATATTTGTCTCCGTATTGGTTTTATTCGCCTCAGCTACTACCATCAACAGAAATGCTCTTAAAAACAAGCCATCCATAGCTCGTGCTGATCACTCCGTCAAATTGGGACAAAATATTTATACTCGTCATGACAGCTTCAAGAAACATGGTCGCCGTCAATTCGCAGGTCGTGCTATGATGGAATCGATTAGACAACGACGAAAACATCTATGAATTACATTTGAACGCACATTTTAAGTTTTCCTTTCCTTTTTTTTTATAACATCCATTATCATAAGCTAAATAATAAATAAATCGAAACAAATACATTAAATGAAAATCTATTCAAAGAACTTATGCTAGTTTACAAATAATAGCAAAAACTAACCAAAAGAATAAATATGAAGACGAAACAACGTTCAAAACTATTAAAGCAGAAAGAAAGAAAGAAAACGAAACAAAACAGATAAAACTATGAAGAAAAGAAATAAAGAAAGAGAGAGAGAGAAAACTAATTTTATTGTTTTATACAATAGATAAAATTAAGAAACAAATCACTAAGATCGAGAGAATGCTATATTTACGATGGTAATTTTTCTTTTGCTATATAGAGCAAGTTGTTTGTCTCTATATTATGGTAACGGCAACGCATTATACGTAGAATGTTCAAAAAGTTCTCGAATTGATTTTAATCTATGACTATTCTTTTTTCTTTGCATAATTCATACAATCTTCTTTCTCTTCGATATCATAAGTTATTATGTCGGGGATAATAGATATGTATAGAAATATATTGTATTTTCATGATGATTTCGTATTGATGTGTATCTATATATTGAATGAAAATAGGGATCATTATTCGATATGCATTCTTTAATATGAGAAAAGGAATATTATCAATGTTTGTTTTAGATCTAGATAATATTTTACTGAATTAATGCAGTACAGAATTCAATCATATGTACTCTATGAGTATTTGTTCTCTTTTAAATGATGAAATCTTTTTGAAAATTTCTACTTGTTTATCAATGTTGAATAAAATAAAAATACTTCTGTCATCGAATAAGAAATCAGCTGTTGTTAGTTCATTTCTAATGATAAAAATATATATCGATACATATGTTGTAAAGTGGAACATCTAGGATATGTTGCGATAGAAGACTACATGAAATAGGCAACAGTACCACACACACACACACACACAGAGACTTTTATACCAGGCCTTTCTATGTTTTTGCTTTTCAATAAAACCAGTTTGAGAACTTTTACGATATTCTACGTATATGCTTCCATTCTCACGGTCGATTGGATGATGAAAATTTGTTAATTGTTTTATGGACATGTCTAAAATAAAAGAACAAAATAAGTCTGATACACAAACGATATTTCTCTCTAGTGATACTTTTTATATTTTCTATTAGTAGTAGAGTCAAATTATCTGATATTGTTCTTTAAAGTTAGTTCTAGTTTCAAGTCTTAACAACGATCTGGTCATAATAACTACAGGACAAGACATAAGCTTCGTCATGTTTTTGAATGAGTAATAGTTTCTGTCTATGATGAAACATCGTATCCATACAATATTAACATGAAGACAACGATAGGTATAGTCGGTTCTATCTCGTTCTACTACTTCAAAGTGACCGTTGATTTAATCATTACCTTTTTTTGATTTAAATCTCCTGAACATGTTGCATCTGAACTCGACCACTCTGATGATGATGTTGACGTTGATGCTGTTGATGATGATGATGATGACGAGGAAGATGACGCTGATGAACTTTGACTACTTCGACTTGCCGATCGATTTCGACTTTGATTATTTGTATTTTGTTGACGATTAGAATTACTATTGTTTTCTTCAGGAATATATTTAACTTTCATTGGTACTGCCGTTGATTTGCCATCCTTCATATAGAAACGTTCGAAAGCATCAAGAATCTTTTCAGCTGATCGTTCTTGTCGTTGTTGGGAATCATCTGCATCAGATGTATTATCATTGGCAGGTAAACGTGGTAGTTGATCAGTAGGTGATTGCGCTGTATTTGATACGGCAACTGATTCAGGTGCATGTGATTGTTGAACAGGTGGAGGTTCTGGATATTGTTGACGAGCATTGACATGTGCAGCAGCTGCATGTGCTAATCTTGCGGCTGTTTCTTCACGTGAAGTTTTCGATGAAACCGAAACTTTACCTTCATTATCTGATAAACGATTACCTCCTGAATATGAACTAGAAAAAGAAAATGAATTTTGTTATCATGAAATATTTTTCTTAGTCTATTTATTTATTACCGCTCACGAGAATCTGCGTTCTGTTGATTTGAACTTTGATTATTTTCTAATGTTGTTGTCGTTTGTGCAGATGTATCAATTGATTTTTGAACAAAATTTTGTTCTTGTTGTGAACTATTTTTACTTTCAGTTCGATATCGTTGTTTCTTCGATGATGTTTCTTGTATGCTTTCATTAAGTGCATTATTCAATTCCACGATGACAGGTGTTTGTCTGGGTGATGCCATTGTATCACGTTTCGATCGTCGTTTTGTACGATGGATTTCATCTTTTTTCGATATGTCAATATTATTATTGTTATTAGTATTATTATTAGTAGTATTATTGTTCTTGTTCAATGTTGTTTTGTTTAATTTCTTTTGTAACTTATGTAATTCATGTTCTAAAGTATGTACATGATCTCTTAGACGATCAATTTTTTGCTCATCAGCAATATTAATAGCGCCTATGTTAGACCATGGCTGACGATTATTGTAGGGAACTGTTGGACCGAAGAAATTCGGTCGTGCTGCATATGGTTGATAGGCATTATATGGTTGATGCATGTCAACAAATGGCGATTGATGATATCCAACAAGAGGATATTGTTTCATACGATCTTCTTCGTGTGGTAATAATTTTTGTTTAGCTTCTGGTGGTAATCGTGTTGAGCGTTTAGCTTGTTTTTGAAAAACATCACCTCGTCGAATAGATTCTTCATAAACTTGATTGTAACTATTGTAGAGTGGTTGTTGATGAACCTAGATAATTTGAGAAGAAAATTTTATTTTCATTCAATCTACATGAATAATAATTTACTCGTAAGTGAGATGGTAAATCAGGGTAAAATGTAGTTGGTGGTGGAAATGGAATATGCTTAGTTTGTTCATAATGATCATGACGACGATGATGTTTTTTTTTCTTTGAACGTGATTTCTGATTTTTCTCCTCGGCATTTGGTTGATCGTTGACACCGATCTTATTATCTTGAGATATGTTTGCGTTGCCATTTTCAATGTTTTGCAATTGTTGTTCTCGATTATTATTTGTTTCATCTAGTTTTTCATGATTTTCTAATGCAGGTGATGGACTTCGACTATGTTCTTTCGATGCTTTTTCATTAGATTTTTCTTTATCAGAATATAAACCTTGTTCAACAGTACCATTTGAAGAAATATTCCGTTGTTGAGAATGTCTTTTACCTAATATACAACGAAAAAGAGATTGATTTACAATGAAGAGTTACATGCATAGCATACAGTTTTACGGTGTTTTTTTTTCTATTCTGAAGTAGGTAGACCTCGATTAGTAAAACAACCCTATGAGACTTGAGAACGATGGGCATACCAACAATGATATGAAGTATCACCAGCCACACTTTCTCACCATTATTTCTCAATTGATTACAACTTAGATGTACGTGTTTATTTGCCTTCGGCAAATTTCATTCGATGTGATCAAAATTTAAAAAGAAAACAGTAATCGATATATGTACACACAAGCATTATGATTAAAGTTTCTGACTGAAAACAGTTTATGAAAAGGAGAATCAATGTTAACTTAAGATACGAGCTACAAGCCGAAAATACTTTACTTTTCGATTCATGACGTGGACGATATTCATGATGATAGACTGGAGCCATCGGTGGATATTGTCCATTTTGTCGAGATCTTTTCGGAGCATTCGAACCATTCGCTGATGGATATTGTCTACTAGATGCTGGTAATGATTGTCCACGTGGTAGTTGAGCTGGCTGAAATGGTACTACAGGTATCGGACGATTATAGCCAGGATATTGCGATTGATAGATGGGTGTAGATGGTTGTTGTTGCTGTTGTCCAGGGAATGGAAACCCCATTGAAACTTGATTGAAGGCACCTGCGTGAAACATGATGTTAAATGAACAGATGATAGACACAAATGAAAGATTAAAATCTAAAATAAAATTTTAGGTAAGGACAAAAAAAAAGTAGAGAAAAGAATTGTTCAATCATTATAAAACAGGTAAGTTCTTATCGACCGTAACTTCGATCATATAAAACAAAAAGAAGAAAATGGAAATATAATTGAAATAAATTCTTCGATGTTTCTCCTATTGGACATTCATATTCATATATATATATATATATGATGAATAATTAGAAAGACATACATCGAATATAATCATTAAAATAGCCTTGAATGATTCTAATGAAATCTTGACATAAATGTGTGTTCATCAATAATATCAAGATCTTTTCCTACCTATTCACACGTTCAATTTTCTTTTATAAGTGTTATATGATTTTATTTTATTTCATACTGATTGAAAGATGCATACGAAGAAAAAACGAACGAGAGAGTGCAAGAGAAAACCCGATATGCTTGAATATGTAATGAAGAAAGAATATGCTCATAGAGCGGAAACTATCTATCATCGTTGTGCGTTTAATTATTCGAAAGAATAAGCGTACATATATCCCTCTGTCTCTCTCTCATTGGTGTGCCTATAGCTAACAAAAGGACAGCAACGCCTATATGAAAGATCGTTATCAATCTTCATTACGATTTTTCTTTTTAATGTGCAACTTGAAATGAATATGACAAATCTCAGTCGTTTATATATTATTTAAAATTTATAATCAAGAATTGTTATGAAACTTAGGTTATATATATAGATATATATTTCAATTATTGATTATTTATTGTTGTTTATTGAAGCTTGTCTTCTTCCTTTTTTCCTTCTTCTTCTTTTTATTTTATCTTTATAATTCAAACTGTCACAGTTGAATGATCACGTATATTTATTCGGTGAAAGTTCGCTTCGTGCGGTCAACTTTATATATAGGTCAACTATGAGAAAAGAAGTGTGCCTTTTTTTTCGATATTGATGAGTACTTTCATGTATGTGAAATCTAGTTTAGTGGATGGCTGGACATTAATAATATCACTGATCAAAGATCATATATCTAAATCTCATTAAAAAAAAANAAAAAAAAAGAAAGAATACACATAAAATTTGACACATTAAAAAGAAAGCAAAAAGCATATGACAAAATCGATTAGAATGAACTTAATAGAAAACACACAAGAATCTATTTCATCGAAATACATTTGAAGTTAAGATGTGACCATAAATGTTTCATACATATTTGATTGTAATAATGATTGTCAATAGTATAAAAGAGTACAACATCGTAAGAGCATGACTATTAATAGCAAAACAAAAAGCCAAGTACATTCTACTTTTATGTGCATCTATGTCCCAACTATTCAATCAATTAATTTCAATACGATACATGAGTATTTTTTGTCCTATTCAAATTCGATCCAAGAAAAATGGACGAATATCTTTCTATGCATGAAAATGATCTTGACATTAATGATGAACATGACATCGTATTACTTTTACATTCATTTTTATGACTGTCTTTTGAAGTGTACTTGATGTGAATACTTTTGAATATTGAATGTTCATATCGAACTCTGTGTTTAGGATTTCATATAGAACGACTGCAATAAGAAAGAAAGAACATCAGTAAAATATGAAATAGCTAGTTTGTCTTCTACTGTTCCATTGAGGAAAAAGTTTAAGTAAAGATGATGAAGAATGCATGTATTTCAAAAATACATATTGTCACAATATTTATTCTTTTGTTTTGAAAATATTTAAATATCGAAAATTTGAACTATCCTGATGGAATGATGTTTGTTGATGTATATTAAAACTAACTGAAGTTCTAAGAATCATAGGATTTTGAAATCTATTTCAAAAATCACTTCATATTTTCCTTATGAATGTAAGTAATGATGAACCTTCACTATAATACTTTGCGAATCATTTGATTCTAGACTAAATACTTACAATAAACTACAGTTTTATACATGAAAAAAACCCGACCAATAGCAAGTATTCGCACCTTTCATGTAACGTAATAAGTCAGTAAAACTTACTGTAGATGCACGAGATAGCACTTGTTGAGTGTCACCCGTATCAAATAGTTCGCATACAATAAAATCAGACATTCTCTCCTGTAGAACATGCTCGCAAATTACAGTGTCGATAAGCAACGATGTTTCTTCAACCATTCCATCATCAATCTAAGAGCTTGTGATGAAAGATAGTTTAGTCATCATTCAAATGGTCATTTCATTAGGAAAATACAAAAATCTACAAATACTTTTGTCTCTGTCCCAAAACATCAACATGAGTAAGACTTTCTTCTTTGAATTATAGACATATCTAATGAATCCGAATCGAAATCTTTGATTTTCGTATCATCCGTATTCTCTAGTGTTGATTGTATGCATTGTCGTTTTGTTGGTCGTGGACGTATATCATCGTCTTCTTCAATGTGAACTTCATTTTTTTCGTTTACTAAATTCAAGTTTTCATCAGTAGCCTTACTGATCTTGTTCTGTTCAGAGGAAAAAAATTCTACAGTAGTAGGCGCGAGATATACGTTTTCCATAAATAATCTCGATTTCCGAACATTGTACTCTGTAGTGAGAATATAGTTTTCTTCGAGCTTATTTTCCCATTGTTCATAACAGTCAATCAGCCATTCAGGTGTGACAACTTTAATATTATTTTGTAGAGCTCGATGAACTTTCGTCGTTTGTTTACCGGCGACGACATGTGTCGTTTGAATGGTACCATTCGAATCGAATTGAATATCATCAGTGACATTTGCACCCATTGCTTTAGCCTTCATTGTTGCGCGGTGGTTTTCCATTGAATAATTTTTAGGTATCAAATGTGAAAAACACAACGAAACAGAGTTGAGCACATGTCGACGAATACCTGGTATGATTCGCTTTAAATCCGGCATGGTGTCATTCTGGCCTTGAATCCATTGATCATAGGCTTTGTAAAATACTGTATGAATGCGTTTCAAGATGATTTCTAATTGATACAAGTAGCAATCAGTATCTGTTTGTATTACATTGGGCATTATGATTGTTGGAGTCTGCTTATGATGATAATTTTCTAAATCTTGCCTTGACTCATAATTCTTGTTATTGATTTTCTCAGTTAGATTTATCGATGAAAGAGAACTATTGTTGACATCTGTGAACCATGCATATGGTCTAACATGAATCAAATTCGGGGCATAATTCCAAACATCATCACGATCATCTATAATACATACGAGCGAATCACCGCAGGGAAAGAGACGACTCAAACTCGCTGTTTTATCTGTTACACTGAAACATTCATCACGAGATAAGATTCGACGATCGAAAATTGTTCCATCTGGATCAATTAGTTTGGCTATCATAGTTGCATACGATCGATCACCGAAAGTAACTATATGACATTGATATAATGATCGAAGATTTCTGAGAAATTCCTTGACACCTGGCCGTAATTTCGTACAGAATGTCTGAGGCGTCGGAGTGCTCATTTGATAGGTAACTATTTCCTTCGATAATGCGTAATATGTATCGGATTTTCTTGTATCAACTAGTGTTTGATCAAGATCAACAATTAGATGTAGTTTACGTTTACGAAGAATAGAATTGTATGTTGCATTGTCGTATTTCAAAGTTTGTTGTCGAGGCTTACTCCTTTTGGTAAAACATGATTTTATCAATATCGCACTTTTTATAGGCCTTGATGGGACGTTCTTCAATTGACTTATATTGATACCACAATCACCACATAGATTCTTGAATATGATTGTGTGCCTACATTCTTCATATTCGAGAATGATCGAATCATACGATACAACATCCAACTCCTGAACGTACAATTTAATGATTCGGCCAGATATAGGTGATTGAAAAGGATATCGTTGTCTACTTTTTGTATCGACCATAGTAAAAATAACGCTATTTTCAGTTACATACATTCCTGTGCGAATCATCATTTTACTCACTTGCACAGATTTATTCAAGAAGAATTTTAATTCTTTCATCTGCTTAGGACCGCAGCTGCCACCGTTGTCATTCTGGCTCATAGTAGAATAATGCTTTTTTTTCTTTCGTCAAAAGTCGCAGGTAATAGCTTACCTGCAAAATTGTCCTACGTTTTTCAGACGTTTGTTCTGACACATACCTTTCTTTTTCCAAATATTACCATCTTACATATAATGTGACTGAATCGAACAAATATCATATCCATGCACGATAGTGAGTATGTTGGCGACAATAACTGCGACACATTATATTGATGCAGACGGAAAACGTGATGACGCACCAGTGTAGAGGTGAAGTTATTCATTCGATTGGTATTACAGTTGACCAGTGTGCATACTACTAGCAATAGTTAAGACAACGACATGTAATAGGTTCTTCAATACACTACGTTGAAACTTCAACATAAAATGAATCGAACAAAATCGATTGAACCATAAAGATGACGCATTCAATGAGAAACAAAACGAGTATCACATCTATCTTTTTGATCAAGTAATGGCTGGACTACGTGTCAAGTGGTTTAGAGAGTGTAACGTTCTTGCAGTAGTCAGATGGGTTTGCCTATTTTGACTGATTATGTCAACGAAAACTAAAAGTAAAGTCAATATCTAATGGCTATGCACCGATTGAAATTCCAAATTTGAACTTGAAATTTAACCAAGCACAGTGAAATTCGAATGAAGAAAAGAATCGAGTCGATCAATTTTTCTTCATTCGAATCTTCTCGTTTTCTACAATGAATATACGATCCTGGCTTCTTTCTCGCCCATATTCAACACTATCTATTAGATCAATGTCGAACAGATGAATCTTATTTGATCCTATTATAATCTCTTATACTGTTCACACTATGTAGATATATAGCTATTCGTGTCTATTAATAACATAAGAGCAATACATGTAGCATTCGCTCTCTGAGACTCGAGCTAAGCAAGCATGGGTCGTGGAAAATTGATCCATCATTCAAATAAGCATGTTTTCTAATCCTAAAAGTGTCGTCTGATTTTTTTTCATATAGTAATATTCAAAAATGATAATAAAGTGAAAATTCTTTATTTATTCACTAAACGAACTGTTCAACATTTAGCAACACCAAAACGAAGCAATAAAATCATTGATCAATAGAAATAGATAAAAATGACACTCAGACAGACAGTTTTATTTCGTTACGAAAAATGTGTCAATTTTCAATGCTGAATCTAAGTTAAAAATTTGTTTACGAATTCGTCCACGCTTTCCCATCGTTCTGGATTTCACAACTACAGTCCAGTTAAGATAAAAAATCCCGATTATTTTTAGATCGAAGACTGTTTCTAAGTTCATTGAACGGTAATATTTTGTGTTCCGTTTCATGCACTGCGCAAAGGAATCACACCAACAGCATTCAATCTACGCTTCCAAATAAAATCCATTAGTTTCTTGACTAATTCAGGTATCCCCGACAGGCATGTTAACGGTAATAAGAGTGGCATGTAATATATGATGTATTCCAAAATGTTGTATTGATCGGCCATGAATGAAGGCATGACCGTTATTTGAATGAGACTTACTACTGCAAAAGGTGACCAAAGTGCTAAATGAAGTGAAGAAATTGCCCAAAATTGAAGGATCATTTTACGATGTTGTCGCCAATTTATCACTGGATTACGTGACATTTTTCCTTTGATTACTCGAATGATTAATATAAGATTTACAAGAACATTAATAAGAAGAGGAGCGCAGATATTGAAAATTAAATCGTAATCACCATAAAAACCAGCATAAAAGTAACATGGAGGCCCGCAAAGAAGTACGTCAAAATTCCATACATTAGTACAATGCGCGCTAATGACAATTAGAACAAAATAGAAAGTTATTGGCCATAGGATACAAATGATGTTTGGCGCAATGTTTAGTATCCATCTTCTCCATCGTCCTCGAAATAATCCGGGTGACTGAAAAATCAGTAGATGCCTCTCGATCGATATCCAAACCAGTAAGAACAATGACGTTGTATTTGCAGAATAGCTCAGCCATGTCCACCAAACACAAAATGCATTCGATTCTGGCCAGACTTTTCCTCGATAATAAAATGTTATTGCCGCAGGTAAATCTAATAGCAGTTGAAAGAAATTTATAAGTAGTAAAACAAGCCAACTATAATGCTGACGTTTTAAATGACGTGCAGGTTTTTGGGCAAAGTGTAGGAAAATGATGATTGAAATACAGATCGCTTGTATTTCAAAGATCAATGATAGAGAAAATTCAATTTTGTAAATCATATGATGAGAAGAAAAAAATATTATTAGACAAGTAATACTTCTTGTCACTCAAATATCTAGAATAATGAATACAAAATTAGAGCAAATCATGACATTCCATATTATACACATATTAATATGTATTGCGATGTATGAAAATATGGCATTGAAGTAAAATAAACAACATTATAAACGATAATTACAGATCATTCTTTGACCAATGCTATTCTTTTAGTTTGAGAATAATATAGAGTCTTAGAAGAAAAATCATACTAATCAGAAGAAGTAACACATAAATAATATTATTAGAACATTTGATCGCATCTAATTTAGTGCCAATTAAAACAATTTGCTCCTCTCTATTTAGCATTATATCAATATTAGTCGACGACATGTTCGCTTTTTTTCTCTTCTTCTCATGCAAAGAAATTATTTTGTAAAAAAGTGTTGTATTAAGTGACAATGATGCCACTGCTACTTATTTCTTTTATGAACCACTCAAAGACAGAATAAATAAACAATAGATTTCATAAAGAACGGATGCACATAAAACGAGAAATCTTTCCATAGGTAATCTTCCGGGTAAAGCCTATTGAATTTTATATGAACGGAAAGAGGAACTTGAGACGAACATTTCGATAGCAAATTTGTGGAGTTTTGGTCGAATTTCAAGGTCTAAAAGTAATAAACAAAATTGCTTATTTTTCGTCATTAGTTGAATAATTGATTCGTACACAGTGGATTCAATTTCATAATAAATTTATGAGACAGAGGCGAGCTTAAATTATGAATTTGATAACTCTTGAACGTAGGGCTTCAACTCTATATATGAATCATTCATTCATTATTTAGCTGCATTAAATAAAAATCCAATGCATTAAGAAGTTCTAGTAAAATGTTTGCAATATTTGTCATATATCCTCATCATTCAGCAAATATTTTAATTTAAAAATAGAAGTAACCAAACTTCTGGTCTTACTCATTTGAAAGCCCTTTTCAAAATCTACGAAATCATACAACTTTCGGAGTACAATCATATGACCACTAGAAAAATTCAGAAGTACAGTCTTCTCGATATATGATTTTGTATATTTTTTACTTATATGTAGCCACTTTTTACTGCAAAATAAGAAGTCTAATAAAAAAACAATCTCATAGTTTTTTACTCAGAAAAATGTTTGATTTTGTAGCTTTTGAAAAAATACTATCCATTGTTCAGAGCTAAAGGTCTGCTTACCCTAATTTTCAGGTTCGGATATTTTTTAAACGTTCCTGAAAAATGAGAAATATAGGAAATATATTACTAGTACTTCTAAATCCAATCAATTTTTCTGTAATTTGGTCGAATTGAAGCACTATGTTCAAGAGCTATCAAATTCATAATTTAAGTACCACTTTGTCTCATAAATTTATTATGAAATTGAATCCACTGTGTACGAATCAATTATTCAATTAATGACGCAAAATGAGCTAATTTGCTTATAACGATTAGACCTTTAAATTCGACTAAAACTTCAAAAATTTGATATGAAAATGTTTGTCTCAACCCTTTCTTCTCGTTAATATAAAATTCAATAGGCTTTACCGGGAACATTGTCGATGGCGTGATTTTACATCTTATGCGCACCCGTCCATTAAATCTTGAGAGTGTATACACAATAAGACTGGAAGATTCATCTGGTGGAATTATTGAAGAAGTGATCATAGAACTTTGTAAAATTAAAATGTTTCGATCAAGTTTTAGTTTTCATCAATTCGGCCATGTTCCTCGAAAATAGTATCCCAACGTTCAAATCAATTGTCTTTAAAATACTAAAGTATAGTTAATCGAACTAATGTAAAAATTTCCTTTTGTAGTTTAGATGAATTGGAAGTCATTGGTATTCGAACTCATTTCAAGTAGTTTAACTAATAAAAGTTTCACAAGATTCTTCTAACTGACTGCATCAAACGACTGAGCCAACTGAAGGAGAGGTGCTTGTGAGTGAGAGTTATGAATATCTATCAAAAAAAAGACCAAATTAACATATAATTCAATCAACTTCAGATGACACAAAACGTTTAGGCTTGTCATATAATTAGACGCCTATGAACGAAGTACAGAAGAAAAGTCACATCTGTAATTCATAAATTACAGGCGAAACGCTAGGATTTTTCAAAGTGCATATTTAAGATTATATCCTTGATAGGAACCCTACAAAGCCAAAAATAAATGACGATTCTATACATTTAACCATACTCAGAGCCAGTGCTAGCGTTTCCTCAAGGTATTACTTATACCGCATCTATGGACTATTAATAACAGTTGCAAGAAAACTAAATGTCAAAGTTTTGTGTTAATGATAAGTAGAATTAAAGGTCGAATTTCCAGATAAAAAACAACCGATAGAAGTCTACAGTTGCAAGTACTTTTAATCAAGTAAAGAGATAACTTGAATTAGCACTGTCATTTGATATCTATTTATCATTCATAACTGTACCTAAAACATCTATAACAACAATTCGTTTTTATAACTTTGAAAATATGTTCTTTGTAGAATAGAATAGAGGACAGTGAAACATAATTCTGCTAATAAATTGTTAAGATGAACAGCCAGCTTATATTATCATCAAAATCTATACATAATTATATGAACTGTTCGATTTATTTCTTTAATGCCCACACCCTAAAGAAAAGAAAGAAGCAATGAGAAAAATTTCGTTTTATTTCGAAGTATAAATGAAAATATAACGAAGCGGAAGGATCATCACTCCCATCATATCATACACAGATGTGACTACAAGCAATATAGATGCTTATTATTTAGTGTAAGAAACTATTTCGATACAAGCCTACTAGCACATTGTAAGTATGAAGAATCAAGACTGGTATTTCTTGAAGTTCTTCATACCTCACGTTTGTCTTTTGCTCTATTGCCGATTCGACTCGAAATTTGCATTAACAACTCCGCAACCCTTTTCAAATATTTAAAAAATTAATTTTCGATAAAAAATTAACGAACCAAAATAGACACAAACGTAAATCAAAAAACACATTTTTATGATATGAAGATGTTCATCGTTCCTGATACTTCCGTTGTAATTATAACTACATGTAATTATATAATTCTGATTCAATCTCGAAAGAACATACGATATGATTCTCGACATGCGTTATTTTTTTTTCTCGGGTTATTTCATGGGTTTTATTTTCAAATTTTTCATCTGTATGCGAAAAAGAACATAAGGAACTAAAAAAAATGAGAATCAAATTTACAAAGATAGAGTTCTCTCATGAACAGAAAATTTCGTTTTTTCAACACTTGAAAATATTTGACATAATATTATTTAGAAAACAAAGCCAACATTTTATATCTCAGCTCGAAAACCTGCACAGAAGATTTTGACTTCATTTTCCTGTGCAGTTCAGATAGAACGGTATCTGTTTGACTGTAGATGTTCAACCCATAAGAGTTGGAGTCTTCTGAAATGCTTTTATTTCCTTATGTTTATTTTGCCAATCATTTTTGTTCTTGCTTATGTCGAAGACAAGAATAACAATTGTAACCAAACCTTATTTATATTATTTAGGTAAGCAGCCATTTATTCTGACAGGATAGCATATATAAAACAAAATGAAGCAGACGATTGTTCATAAATCATCTCCGCGAATGTAAAAGATGGCTAATGGACACATACCTAGAGGGTTTTTGCTGCCTTCATTTTGTGTATTAATCTCAATGATGATATTTTCATCCAGTCTCAGAGTATTTTTTACTTCCACTGCAATTTCTATTCCAAATAATAATAACATTTTTTCGAAAAATACACCAATAAAAAGGAACATCCTTAAAAATGTGATTAGAACCAAATTTGAGAATATAGGATTACTGTAGAGTATACGGTCACTACCAAGTCAGATATTCACGTATGTTTTCCATGAGCAGAATGTTAAATGAGATAGTAGAAGAAATTATAGATTATTTGCAAAATTCGTGATTCACAGTAGCTTTCAAAGATTACTTAATACAGACAAGAAAGTCACAACAACTTCTACTCCCCAGGTCAAACAGAACGATCCGTAAACGGCCGTATACGATGAAAACACGGCCCATTACGGCGTCGTATTATCCCGTTTTAACAAGGTCAGTAATACGGCCGTATGATCTATAGAATACGATAGTATTACGCTGTCTTTACAAGGGTTTTACGGCGTATATATGGTGTCCGTATACGTCCGTAATACTGACCTTGTTAAAACGCTATAATACGGCTTAAAACGGTCGTTTAACCGTGGTATACGACGTAAAAACGACCGTTTACGATACTGTAACGGCGGCCGTTTTGATTGACCTGGTCACCTAAATAACTGAAGCCGAGAAAAACGAATAATTATATTGTAGTCTTCACTTATACCCTCAATAAA
The DNA here is from genome assembly GCA_900239685.1 of Rotaria macrura. Classification (NCBI taxonomy): domain Eukaryota; kingdom Metazoa; phylum Rotifera; class Eurotatoria; order Philodinida; family Philodinidae; genus Rotaria; species Rotaria macrura. The sequence goes on from OENT01001455.1 coordinate 32,904, forward strand.
AGTCAACTAGGAATCTATGCATGAAAAGTATTTTGTTAGAACTAGTGTTTCAACACCAACTTTTTGAGAGGAAAAACATCACTTTTACGTTTAAATACGCGTGGCCGTGTCGCATTTATCTGCCACTCGGTTTTTTCTTTGAGTTTTGAAAACGATCTAAAAAGTACTATTGAAACATCCATGGTTCTATAGGGCTGAGCACAAATATTTTAATTCATTCAAAATTACAAACAGACTAGATTGAATTTCTTCGAAATTCGATTCTGTTTCTCAAAGATTAAGTAAATCATTTGCCTTTGTCATATGTGTAGAGAGAAATACGGTTTGTGTGATGAAATTACTGTGTTTGATATGAAAATTTCGAAATGTCAAATTTTAAATTATATTCCTTATAGTAGCCGCTCATAGAGACATATTTTATGAGCCTATATCAGCGAGTCATTAATACCATTAAAAGATGCCGCATGTTTTCGTGTGACATTTTTCAATACATTGAGTGATCGACTATTGATTTCATGTATTGTGCCATTAATCGGTGAATTTCGAAGTGAGGCTCATTTGTTGGGTCACCATAATTGTTCATCAATTCACCTAACAGTGAGACAGATGCCCAGCTGCTTACCAAACAGACAAGCATGCATTCAAGTTCTAGAGCAGACGCACTGATTCGATTTTCCCTAGTTTTTTCTGGATGTGACTTTAGTACAGATGCATTTCTAGTGCGATGAAAGGTACACTTAGTCATGTGATAATAGCATAAAAGCAAAATTCCTTAGGATTTTCGATTTCTTTCGCATAATAGTTACGTTGAAAAATATGTAGTTTTGATTCCCCTCCTTGATACGTACAAATGAAAGGCTGGAATTCATACTCGCAACCTATTCAGATGCAGTTCGCTGATTGATCGTTGCAAATGAATGATATCTTCTCCGTGAAACTCTAACGAGGTACTAGACCTACGGTAAAGTTATATGTGAATATGTTTTTAATGGGAACAACAGAGGTGCACTTGTAGACTCCACCCATGCCAGTTGCTTCGAATAAGGAGATGCTCATTATGAAGAGCCTAATTTCAAGTGGATATTGTATACTTTTTTTGCAAAAGATATGTCAATTCTTGAGGATATGGGTAAGTTGCTGCGCATAGCCATGAGAGTGCACAAGGATGAAAGAATTAAGTACTAATACCAATACCTTAGATACACGCACATCCAGATGTTTCTATAACTATCCAACTGATTTTGAAAAAAGTGTTGCATTTGACATTAGCACATGCTGTTCTACTAATCTATGACGATCACAAATAAAACAAAAGCAGAACATTTTTCTCAATCATCTTGTGACTACCTTAGATAACAAAAAAAATCGACTTTTTGTGAAGTCTAGAGTAGGTTCAAGAAAAACCATCAATGATCATTAAGTTATTGAATTGGCAATGGATCTATACTTTGTGCTGTGTTCCAAATGAATTTTAGTAGAAGCGTCGTTATTAGGGACACTTGAAAAACAAATTTTAGACCTCTTCATTTCAATTTAGACATCTCACTATAAGGTGAAATGAGTTCCTTATGAACCTTTGAATGATGATAGAATTCGACATGTCTCATAAAAATGTTACTAGGATCTTTTCCGTTTTTTCCAATAGAAAACGCGAAAAAAACGTTTTTCTGAAACAAGGGAAATTGCTACTAAAAGCGGTAGATCGTTGAAAAGAGCAACATTCAAGATTATGGAAATATAAAAATATTTTCAATCGAATGAAAAATGACGGCTTAGGAAGTCGAACAAAAATAATGAAAAAATTTCCTTCGTTTTTAGAGACGCGAACGATAGAGTCAATATCACTATTTTCACAGATATCAGCAACACAGAGGCCGATGCTAGTAGTGTTGATAATAATATTTCATACCAGTAATATAGTAGTGAAAAGCGTGTTATAATTATAAGTCGAATTATCACTTATCTAATTGAAGTTTTCTCAATGAATTGACTGTAATTTTTACAGAAAATACTGTTGAGATAGAGAACCTAAGTTTGATAGAAAATTTATCTATGTCGGCAGCATACATTTTCTGAGAAATCAATCATATAATTATTTATTTTCTGTTGATTGAATTACTTTTACGAATAGTGCGCTTTTCATATTACAATTGGATGAATTATGATGTATCGAATATTGTTTATTCTAATCAAGTTAAATTCCACTTTTTGAACTCAAAACCTAAAATAGGACATTTGCGTTTTCAATAGAAAAGAACAACAGACTGGTACGATGCAAAAACAAATAAAAAAGAGGATGTCGAATATCTAAGAAAGAATATTTTTCTGTATTCTGTTTACAACATAGTACAATAGATAGAACGTACATGACATGATGTTATCATAAAAGATCGGATTAGTTTCCACAAGGATATTTGCATTTACATATATCAACTAAATCAAACGTTCGATGTCAACAACTGACATACTCAAACGATACACTGCATCAAAACTAGGACGAATATCAATGATCAAATTTAAGCATTTATATTATAATTCTAACGTAGTTTCAATTAATTACATCTTAAGTAAGCTCATTTTAGGGTTTGTCGATGGTTTGATTCACTTAAACCAAACATTGGCACTCAAAAAGTAGAAGAAAATATCTCAACACTACAAAATGCCGAAAAACGTCTACTTTGTACATGAGGAAAAAAAAATGACTCATACACATCTTGTTCGATCTTTCCCCTTATTAAGCAATAATCTATCCCTGCGCATATGTATGTAATTATTTTTCTTTCTTTCGTCAAGGCCTCGATTTATGTTTCCATTTTTATGCGTCGAGCTTTCTCTCTTCTTTTTTGTAAATTACATACACACAAGACAAATTTTAACAAGTGATACACTGAAGTAGCCAGGCTTGGGATAAACTAAACTTTTTCTAAATTGGAGAGCCTATATGTCCGCTGTTTCAAACATCTTTGCGTAAAATTCTTTCAACTCATTTGAAAAAATATTTGAATCATTGCCGAAGAATACTCGAAAAGACTGTCTTTCTTCGTTGCAAAAGGCATTAAAAATAAAAAACAAATTTGTTATTATGTATCTACTCACTGTTGGAGATCATGTATTACTGAGAAATATTTCGAATGTATATGAAGTATTTTCTTGCTGAAGTTTTATACTAAATGATGAAGAAATAGGCTCCCATATACTTTGAAAAATACCATATTTTAGAGTGTTGGGAATAATAGTTAGATCGTGTTTTACATTTTAATTCCATCCGGATCCTGCTGACAGTGTTTTTTGCAATATATTTGAATTGAAAATACAAGAATATTGTTATCGATTCTTGCACTCAATATAAATTCAGAAGTCTGCATCTTCTCTGAGTCATTGAGTAAACTGAGCGAATAAATGATATTGGAAAATTTCCAGCTGTCTAAATCACAATTCTGCATTGTCGATATTTTTATTATTGGTGTTTTTTTCATATTTTTCTGTTGGAAATTTTCTATTTCGATGATTTGTATAACATTACGTTCGAAATTAGTGCATTCTATCGTTTATTCGTACGTAGAGAATGAATAAATCCAATCAGAAGAACGTTGGCTAATGCAACAGAGAAATATGTTTGCAATACTTATTCATGCACATGATTAGAAAAATAGTAGTCACGTGTGGTTTCTCAAGGTTAAACTGATGGTAATTTTGAGTAAAATTGCAGCATTATTTATGTTTGCGTACGGCTACACAAGTAAAAACGACAACAAGAGTGTTATTAGAGAGAATGGGAGAAGAATCGGCTCGTGTCTATATTAATGTACGAACATTGATTCATTTACTTTGAGTATTCGATAAAAACAATAATTCCGATGGCTGATCCAAGATTTTGTTATAATTCGGTAACTGATAAAGACATGGAATTGTTCAACAAGGTAAATCAATCCATGCATCCTTTTTCATGTACTTTCGCTATTGGTACATCAATTCTTTAGTATAAGAAATCTATTGATAGTGAAGTTCGAAAGAAATTTCCATCCATCCCCTCCAACTTTGATTTGAAACCAGTGCGTGTCCGTCACGTCGTAACTTGTGGCACGACTCATGATTTCAAGGTACAATTAATCACTCGATATTAAGTCAATCATTTATTTTATGTTAATATTTCAGATCACGGTGCCCGAGAACAAATTTGTCAAAATTTCTTTTCGTACAGGCGGTGATTATATGCCACCACCTGACCGTACGCCAGATTGGAAACCACCAGAGCCTCGCATCAAGGTTGACGATACATTAACATCAACACCTGATGAATAATTCTTTGATTTCTGACTCATTTTTTGTTCCTTTTTCACATACTATCTTGTAACACACAATACTTCACAATAAGTCACTCTCACTTTAGGATTTAGACTTATAGAAGATTCTGTATCGAAATATAGAAAAGAGTGAGTACCTTGGATTCCAATAGAGATCAAATAAATAGACAAACTATTTAGTTGGAAAAAACACTGCTGCATCGTGTCTAAATGACTAGTGTGCATTTCTCGAATTATGTTACAAATACAGTAAATGTTTGCCATTGATTGGAATGGAACTGCCGTACATGCACTGCATTAAAAACAAAACATGAAGATAAGACTGTATTAAATGTTACACTTAGTATGCAATATATGATTTTGAATAGCGTGATCTTTGAAAATGGATTTCGAGCAACAGAAAAAGGCAGAAGTAATAGGGCTTCAAGATTTACAAGGGTGTCAGTGGGAGATTGATTGTTTCTCTCGATAATGTGAGAATATCAACATCCCCATCCTGAACGATGCGAATCAATGCATATAAATGATTACGCTTGATGAATTAAAATTCAGAACTATTTGTTGCTGTCACGTATTACAATTGTGCAATAGACAAATCGTATTCAAGACCAACGGTATGTTTTATTGGCTTCAAAGAGAAAAGAAACAACGAAAGAACGAGCGAGAGTTCTAGTTGTAACGGACTTTCGAAAGAAAGACATGTATACATATACCACGATCACTCATGACAACGAAGTCTAAACAGAGACATAAGGATTACAATAGAAATATTGTCACTATATTAGAGTTGCTATATTTTGAATGAGACTCATTCTTGTGTTTTGTGCAAACGTATTATAATTGATTTGTTTATTGTTACTAAAAACGTTCACCTGTGATGTTCAATATAAACGAGAATGTGGATGGAGGCACAGGGGCGGCGGAGCGTTTTGGAACTAGGTGAGGCTGAAAATTGTTTTGTCACCGAATTCAATCAAAACATCAAGTACACCATAATTCTTCTTTTTATGGAACTTGAGTAGAAATCAAAATGGTTAATATTTAACAAAAATGATTAGAAAATACCAAAAAATAGTTTTCTCTGTTGGTTCTTTGATGCAAAAGTTGAGCAAAGACTTCTCAAGCCAATAGCATCTGTTTTCTCTTGGTATATATGTGTCAAAAAAACACTATTTAAACGAGTTTGTGCCATCGTTGACCGCAAGCCTGTGTTCATGCGGTTCATCACCGAGAAAGAGCGTTCTGCAGTAGCAGTGGTCATTGGAATCGTCACGTAGAACCGTAAAAGTTGATTAAATGGATGAAACATAGCTTTTTCAATTGGTTCTGCGTTAAATACATCAAAGATCGTCGATATTTTTGTTATATTTTTATTCCCATCTCTTTGCCATAAATGACTGTTCGAAAGAATTGTGGAACCATTGTACATTCCTTTTTTTAATCTTTCATAATCGATACCGTTCACTATGAAAGCTTGTATTCCTACGCAAAACGTATCAATAGTACTAGCACAAGAATCATTTGCCACCGCGATTATAAATTCTTGCACCAGACATAGCAAAGGAAAAATGGATGAATAAGTGGACGTTTATCAGCCATTAGATAGATTGTTAAGCGGTAGTTGATCAAAAAGATCAATACTATTTGTATGTAAACGAACGACGAAAAAAAAATAAACACACGGTAAGAAAACATGAAGCAAGTAGAAAAATATCTGAAGAACATCAAGCGAAGAAAAGAAGAGAAAGCGTATATATATATATATATATATATATATATATGAGATATATGTGTGTCATACGTGCCATCTGCGTGATAATAGAACGCAGGACAGAAAGAAACATCAGAGATAAGTGAATCACCCTATAACTTGCATATATGCAACAATATTTATCCGGATGTATTAGGTGCTCAGGGTAGCAAATCCTGAGAATAGAAAATAAAAAAATTCAATCCAAAATCAAGTGAGGCTGAGCCTCAACTACTGAAAACTAGGTGAGGCTCAAGCCTCACGGGTCTCGCTGGCTCCGCCACCACTGTGGAGGTATATCACTCTATTATATATTGAAATATTGCAGAATTGTATGATCCATCAACTGAAGCTTCAACAAACACTAAAAATATGAGTTTCACTCGATACTACTACACAGTACCTCTACTAAATAATGTAAAAGTGTGATGTGGATAGATATGTGCGTGGGTATCGACGTGAGCGCTAGTGTTTCTTTCAACTAGAACCAACACATTCACACCCTAGCAACTATCGGAATCCAGGAAATGCAATGACCTCCAGATACCTAAAATTAGAATCCAACACTCCGCTCTGACGGGCCTCTATTATTGCCACCAGTCAGTATTTAGTGGTTAATTAGTTAAATATATTTTAATCGCCATATCCGTTAGTAGATTCGTTTCCCGGAATTCAACTGGGTGGCCGGATCCGATGGTCACCGGTATCAAATTCATTGACGTGAAAAAGACTGGTCAAATAATACCCTTAGTAGTTTAGTAGAGACCCACGCACTGTATAAAGTAGAAAACAATAAGCTTATTCAAATTTTTATATCTATGTTAATTATCCACTTATCAACATCTCTATAGAAATGCTCAGATCATTACATTCATTGATTGTAAAATATTGCTAATTTTCTGGTATGTATGTTCAAAGTTTTTCTTTGACTTTTAGGCATCGAATGAACTAAAGAAAGGCGTTGCATTTTAATCAATGTGCTGAATCTGTTATTCCCAGTTTTCACTATAGTATCAATAATTCGATTCATTTTGCAAACCGTCTTGTACCTTTCCTAACTACTTTTATTTCCTATTTACAAACATTATATCTTTGGCAAATAGATGATTTTCTCTTAGATAAAAAGCGTGGTGAGTTCATGTTTTCGATACAAGATATAAAACCAATATCAAAAAGCTTGAAATGCAAGACAATCCAGTGAAAGTCAATGTTTGGTGTACCCACGTGCGCATTTTATGTAGCGGTCTTCGTAGCCTAAAATGAGCACCTGGTTCTATGAGTTTCAACATTATAGGAGATTTGAGGATTCAAAATTAAAAGATAAAGTTTTATTGAGAGTAGGCGTAGGAAAAAGTCTTTTCTAAATCAAGAACTAAGATTGATGCCAGAATAATCCATTATACGAAGCAAATAAACTTAGAAATCGTAAGAATCAGAACATAATTCAAGAAATAAGTAAAAAGATGTATTTGAGATCAGATGCAAACAGATTTCGAAAAAGTTTTCTTTGGGCAGGCACCGAGATCAATAGAAAACAAGTAACCAGAATTAAAACTATACCATACTTACTGGTACTATCATCGTGATTAATAGATTAAAAATGTTATCAGAGGTTGTGCCAAAACATCTTGGTTCCGCATACCCTTAATCAAGACAAGTCGTAGTAGAATGCTTCCGAAATCCAAAAATTCAAGAAAATAAAGTAAATTTCATTGTTTTGAGTTCTTTCAATTTCGATATCTGCGTTGTGAGCAATGCTGTTTCAATCTGTGAAATGAATGGAAAAAAGAAATTAGATTATAATCGAAATAACAACCTTTTATTTTACGGATGTTTTTGATATAATAAATGGGAAAGCCTCGGACTTTTATGTCCGAGAGTTATGTGTACTTCAAAAAGTGAATGAGATAAATCAGTCATTCTAGAATGTGTGCACGTAAGAAGTATCCTGGCAAACCTTTTCGGGAAATCCCAAAACTAGAGGTCATCTCACACATCTAGGCATTTGGTTTCTGGATACAGTTTTTGTTCTTTTTCAGACCTTTTTTAGGCGATGTTTTGTTAGAAAGCTACGATTTGGTTCAAAACTAATATCAGATTCGGAATCGACATTAAAGAGTGAGTCGATTTAAATACGGTGTGGATGATTCTGAGAAAAAAATGTTTTTAAAAACCCCTGTGCCCCACCTCAGGGATTGTTTGGTCAAAACTGACATTTTTTCCGATAACTCAGCCACTTCTTGCCGGATCCTTCTCATCTTCGAACTCGACCGAGATATTGATGAGACAATTCTATGCACAAAATTTCAGCTCAATCGAATGTATTTGTAAAGTGTTGTCGTGTCAACTGACTGAACGCCGGACACACTGACCGATTATAGAGTGTACTCACTTTTTGAGTACACAAAAAATAGTGTTAGAATTTCGATCCTAAAATTTTCTTTCATGAATGGTGAAGCCGTTTTTATTATCTTTTTTGTTAAAAGTTTCTCTGTACGTCTTTTAACATTCCATACGTCATTTTTCTTGTCATTTGTCCCACTTAGCCAATATTTATTTTCTATTTGTGTTCCCCTTATTTATTTTCATGTGAGGATGTCTTGAATAGCAGGAATTTCGTAAAGAGAAAGTAACTTAAATGTGAATAGAAAGTTGTCATTCTCTACACCATTGGTCATATCTGAAAAAAGTTCCCTGAAATTTTACCATTGAAAAATGTCCCATTGGAGAAAGTCTTATTGATAAAATCTACGGAACTTCGACTCTTTCACTGTACGCAAATGTTCGAATTGATTGTCGACTAGAGTGGGCGTATGTGGGGGCAGCAGTGTCACATATCCAAGATTTTGAAGAAGTGCTCACTCCTCCCAGGGATGATGCCGCATCTCCCGTCAGAGAAGTAATATCCCACGTGGGGGATGAGTATACATAAGGGAGATTATGCATCTCCAATGGCATATGGCCGCATCTCTCGTTTGTGAGTGTAATTTCCTCCATGGGAGATGCAGCATCTCACGTGTGGGGAGTGAGTACTTCTATAAAATGTTTGGATATGTGACACGGTTCCTTGTTGGTGTGGTTTTACTCAAAGAAGCTTCCTACGAAATAAAACACATAACTTCGCGTTTTTAGTCATACAAAAACCAGACCCGTATAAAATTTGACTAGATCAGCGTGAATTATTGCAACTGGATCTTGTATTCTTTAAATTCAAATTCTATTGATGATACACGATAAGAAAGGATTATGAAGGTGTGGATGTTCAGGTGAATGAATCCAACACTGAATCCTTTCGGATCTTACAAGATCCGACGAACCGACAAAACCCGATGGTATTCCGGGTTGAAGCACTAGTAATGGATCAGACAGAAAATTCATATTTTATTATTTGGACATGATTTAGTGTCTAGAATCAATACTAAAGGTCTATCAACACCCCCTCCCTCCCCCCGACAGATTATATCGGATCCGACAGTAAGATATAATGGGATCACAACACTAGAGATCCGAATATAGATCCACAACCCAAATTTCTATAGGAATTCATCAGATTTATTGAAATTCACATCATATTGGAGAAGGCTGTTGTCGAGGAGCCTCTAGGATCCGACTATCGGAATGATTCTCCTGGGTGTGGAACAAATGATGAAGTATGCAAAGCCACGCTTCTCAATAAGACACCTTCCCACAATCACATGCTAAAATGCACAGATCTACACCATACAGCTACCGAAACATCTGCACCCAGCCTATTGAAACAATTATCTTGAATTCCTTCGTTGAACAAGCGTCATTGACTTCTTTGACATTCAATTTGGGAAAAATTTTGGCATCTATAAGTCATAATTCGTGTCTTTTCATGTCTGTACTGCAATGTGCATTTTTATTTTACTGCAATTCGTTTTTTTCACTAAAAGTGCTCCTTGCAAGACTCTTCCAGTTTTCTAATCAATTTCCGGCTGAACAAAAAACGCTTTCTACTCTCGTTAAAGTTGTTAGGGGAAAATATTAAATTTGAGTGAATTTTCATTTTGCTTTTCTTTCCAAGAAAAGCACTACACATTGTTGGTGTACAGGTGTCGTTTCTGTGTTTCGGAAGCTCTTAGCAATCAAAATGGGACCACGCTTTTTTTCTATGATTTGACAGCACCGATCGCCTCTTTTCACTAATGAATCATAAGTAATGATTCATAAAAGAATAGAACAAAGAGTCATTTTTAATTCATACTTCTTTTTTTCTGTATGGCAACGTGAATGTGTTCTTCCATTCTGTTTCCTCTTATGTGATGTCGCAACTTGAAGCACCTTTTGTGCAACTGCTTTGCTGCTCTCGTGTGTACTACAGAATTACTTTTTCCCATCAGATTTCAATATAACCATGAGCGTGAATGATTTAGATTCATTTTCTCTTTCATATATTGACAGTCAGGATTGTTAGTGGGTGAGTATGTTGATGGCCGAACAACCATTATCACAATTAGGTTTCAGTTTAATTCCCAGGCAAGCAAAAGACGGGTAAAACGACTAGTCGATTTTCTAGTCATGACGAAGCGACCTGTCTCGTCTTTTTCTCAAAACCGACTGGAATAGGACTAGTCTGCAATCAT
>OENT01001456.1:0-21395 GCA_900239685.1 Rotaria macrura
CGGTGTATTAATGGAAGAAAATAGTTGTCGATGAAGTTTGAAAAAGCTTTCTGTCGACCAAGCGTGAAATTGTCCTAATTGATCTTAATTAGTCGACCGAACGGGACTCAACCGATGTAAAATATTGTATAACCTACTATTAAAAAATTGACTTTCTAATTAAAATTAGAGATGAAAAACTAGATCGAATCGATCGAAACATATAGGAGACGTTGAAACTTAAAGAAATAGGGATGCAGCAATTCCAGTCGTGTTTGGAGGATTATGGTAGTGCATCTATAATTAAGAAATAATGTCAAACACTGAATAACAAAAACGAGTTTCAGATAAAAAGGCAAGACTTTGAAATAATAATGATTTGAAACATGTTGGTTTGAAGTGAAATCATATATCTAAAACTACTTTAAATTCATGAGATTTTCTGAAGTCAATCAATATCAATAAGACATCTCAAAATATATCAAGGTAGTTTGAAATCATTCAAAGTGCAATGAAGTAAATCAAATTATTTTCGATTCCGCGACATCATAGCTTTCTCGCGTAGTAAATCAGGAGAAAATTTTTCGTTGCTTGTTCTCTTTCATAATTCTATGCAATGCCGTCCCATATTGATAAATACTATTTGAAATTTAGCCGACAAGAAGAAGACAAAGATTTACTTTATATTCTTTAAAATGCACAGCTATTCCATTGGCATAATTCTTCAAATCATCGGCAGATTCTCAAAATATACTGTGAAAGAATTGAACATGTCAACATTACCCCGTGTATAAGCCTAAGCATGAATGCATTAGTTTTCTTCTTTTCTTTTTGAAGAGAATTTGATTATCATCGCTTTACCAATTTCATTTTCAATCAATATCAACGTAGTTTTATAATTACGAAATAAAGCATGTAGCAGATCGTCATTATTTTAAAAAACAAATATAAAGAATATGTGATACTTTATATCGCTAATGCTAGCTAGTGATTGAAAATTAAATATTCTTTTTTACAACTTGATCATTTAATTATTTTATTTGTGCAAAACAACCAATGAGTTAAATAAAACGTCTTTTTTCCTCTATTATATATTGCACAATTTTTAAGGTATTGAGTGCTCTATGTTGTCTTAAAATTCGATGACGTTCTTCTAAAAAAGCCAACGAAACGTCTACATGCTCATATTTCAATGACAGTAAGTGTAATGATGATGAAAATTATTTCGAACTTCATGACATGAATACCTAACAAAAATGCATTAGAAATCAAGAAGAAAGTCGAACTTTAATATTGAATCTCCATGCATATTTTGAGTTACTTTTCTTGATGATCAACTAGTAAGACTGAATGGAATTTTCATTACAATTATATGAATCGATAGATGAATATTGCCGCTCTATTACCTCAGTAGAAAGTTACTTGCGAACGCAATAACTTCGTAACGGAAATATAGATAAATCCCATCGAGCAATGTTTTGTTCAAAAGACTAGCTAATGAGCTATTATTATAAGAAAAATCTTTGAAATTTTCTCCGGACAAGCAAGTCCATGGCCACAAAATAGGTCGTCTCCGAAATTGTCTGCAGTCTCTCTGATTATTTTTCAAGGAGTGTCCAATTTTTGGATGAGATCCAATCGAATAATTGATGCTCTATTGAAGTGTATCAAAACGAAAAAATAACCTCAGATATTTACATAAATACATCGAAGCATAGAAAAAAAGAAGTAAAACTAAGGGCATCAAATTGTAAATCTAATATTATGATTCGATCAGTTAATTTGAAGGTCATTCGTCAAAACCAGCTTCTCATCAGATTGATATGAGCTGATATGTTTGAAGGTAAACGTTATCAAAAGAATCGAAGTAACAAAACTTCATATCAAACATCCAACTTTTAACACGTACGTATGATGATGACATCTGATTGCAAAAGAATGACTTTTAATTAAATTTCTTCTTCTATTAACTTTAGTTATTTACACATTGGATTTTGCGTTTTAAGACACGGATAATTCTCGTCGAACAGTATAATAACAATATTGCATCTTGTAGAAACACAAATCGAATAGAAAAGTAATTGTAACATCGAATATTTATGAACTTATGGTGAACAAATGACTAGTATCGATTGTAAATAATAAACAATTGAAAAAGAATTTTTAACCAAAGATTTAGCCAAGAGCAACACATAAGCAAACGTTCCAGTGTTATAATGTTAAAGTTTTTGCAAGAAAAACGAACTAATAAGTAAAACTACAATGAATCATATAGAAGCATGTAATTATTGAAGTATTGAATATGCTATCAGTAATGAATGAAAAGATGCAAGTATAAAACTCTATACGAGTACGTATATAGATGTATGGGTAGAAACCACTTCAGTCTATGATTCAGGAAAATGAATGCACCTGATACCGGCAAGAACATTCGACAGAAGTCACCGTATTCTCTCAAAAACAAATAACGGACATCGTAGTAATATGCCGGCAATGTTTCGACCGGGTTCTGTTGAACAGAAAAGGTAGTTGGTCTGAATTCACCGGAAAAATGACGATGGAATTACTCTTTCCACATTTCAGCAGTTTCCTGTGTTGTTTTGTCAGAACCAATCCGTACTTGTCGACGTGTGAAAGGAAAGACATCTACAGATGTCCCACTGTAAGTATAAACAATACAGGGAACGATATGGTTATATAAGACTAAATATATTAGGTTCAAGGGGTAAAGTATAGATACAAGGATATAGGCGTAAAAAGATCATAGATAACAGGGTTTAAATATGGAGCTATTGAACTAATGACATGTTATGCGAATGTCAGGATTTATATAGACATAAGGCTCCATGATTAAGAGCCATAGTATAAGAATATAAGTATAAGAAAAAAGGAATCAATGTCTCGTCAAGTAGAAGTAACTAGTTCTCGAGTGAGATCACAATGCATTTCATTCTCTTTTTTCTTCAAAAGGATCAGCTTCGTTCCATGATCGAACGTATGAAAACAGCTGTAGAAAATACAACGAATATTCTATAACGCCGTAGTAAGTACAATTTTTACCCATGCTAACTCGTTTATTTTCTACTCTTTTTACGTGCTTTTTTTATTGATTTTGTCTACTTGGACGATTGTTTGTTGTATGCAAATTTTAGCTCGGTCTCTCTCGTAAATAAATACGATTGAGTATATATTACTTTCAGCTCATGGCAAAGTTTTTTGAAATAGTCACTGTAAACCACAATGTCTTAAATTTCACTTGCTTATTAATCAAGGAAATCGCGTGTTTTTTTTTGCACCATGTTGCAAGAGAACCTTGGTATACTCACAGAGAAATCACGATAAAATGAAAAAATACTTCTCAAAACCATTCTTATGCCAAACGCAAAAGATGATAATCAGTTTCGTAAGAGTTAAGACATCTTGAAAATCATGCGTATTGGTTCGGAAAAGTTTTCCAAAATATTTTAGATTTCAAACGAAACTACTTTTACGTTTGTGCAGTAAACATGATGCTCTTGTTGTGGTGTTTGTACGGTACATCATTTTGGATTTTTCGAGATTTGTAGCGAAAAAATGTGTTTTTTGACAGGGATTCTCATGATATTGCCTGGTAAAAGGATATGTAAAGCAAAAGAAAACGTGATTTTTCATGATCTAAATGTCGAGGCTTGATTTATTTGTTTCTTGTAATGTACGAATATTGCTTTTATCGGCTATAATTATGTTGGTTCGTGATGGAAATTTACTAGATTTTGTACTTCATGTTTCAAAAAGAAATAATGATATATAAAAACAAAAAATGCACTGACACTTGACAAAGATAGGTCGCATTGTACTACCTAATTCTCCATTGGTTTTCATTGAGCTCTCAGCAATGATTGCTACTTTACTGGTAGTGATTCTTATAGAAGTTTTACATATGTACTGTTTTCGTTACTTAATTTTGCTGTTGAATTCATTGGTACTTTTAATGCTTGTCATTCTATTGTAAATAGTACTGAATCTTTGAAAAGTTATTGCCGAAAAACTGCATCATCGTTTATTCAAGAGTAGCACTTGTGTACAACTGATAAAGCGTAGTCAATGCTTTTAAATGAAGGTTTTTGTAGCATTTGAATAGTTTACATTCAATCATTATTAAACTCATAAAAATAAAATACTTCTCATCATTCATCTAATTTTTACCATGATTTGATTTCCTATTTCTCATTTCATCACTTATAATTATATGTTGAAGCAGCATTTATTCTGATTCAGCACATGATCTTTTCGAAATAAATTCAAAACACAGCTTGCGTTAAACTGAAACACTTCCGAAAAATTGGTATCATACTATAAGTTGAACCGATATTTTCTTGTTCTCGCACTTGATCAATATCAGACAGGTGGTATTTCAACCAGTACAATAGATTTCAAAAGATCATAAATCAACAACCTTGTAACATATTACTATGAAATCCCAATTTTCGAAATTTGAAATTTGATATTGCAATACATTCTCTAGCTATTATTAATTTTTACATTTAATTTTCCTACGTAAGAAATGAAAGAGGCGATGAATATATTCATCTGTTTAACGACAAGGATTGTACATTCGAACAGTGTTTCTGCCCATGTAAATAGTGTTTGAATCCAAACGCGTCTGAATAGCAAGAGTCGAACTCGTAAAGACACACAGGTCAGATGAAACAATGCTTGGATTCTCACTCAGTTCGAAATCAAGTCTCGTTCAAATCCGATCACTGATAAATTCGTGTCCAAACATGATTCAAAATAATGTCGCGTCTTGACACGTTCGATTCAATACTTCAAACTTCAAAAAATGTATTACAATGCGTCTCAGGGTTGATATGAGTCACTGTCAACGTTGCCTGTGGTAGGTTTTTCTCTAACTATAAATCAACGAAATGTTAAAAATTAGAAAGCACATGTGCATACTATTGAATCACAATGTGATGGCACTATAGTCAAAGAAGGAAAATAGAATCTATAAATGGATCGTCTATAATGAATTTGCAACTATATGCATCAAGAATATGCTATGCATATGAAAATACAGATTATTATCAAAAGTCAAACTTTGATAAAATAAATTGCATTACGTAATTCAAAATACGTCTCATCATTCCAACTAGTTCTTTCAGAAAAAATTCATTTGAATTTTGTTTTGCAAAATTGCATCATTTTAAATTTCAAGCTAGTGGTATTTCTAACTTCATGTCCTTATTGTACTCTATTTAAAGAAATGCATTTATTTTGTCTTTTCATACGAAAAACAATACAAAATTGTTGATTATACATCATTTTCCAGACTAAATTCATTGTTTTAGAAAATATTCAGAATTCGTTTTTTAATGAATAAAAAACCAATTGTCTAAATATCTCGTTGTAAGAGCAAGTTTCTCAATCGATTTTTATTCGTATCGGAATTTGAGTTGTAGCATATACGTCTGGGCAAGATTCATGTTAAAAAGGTTTTTGTAATCGGACGCAGTTGCACCTAAAACCGCATCTAGACGCAAGAAATGCTTCACTCAGGAAACGTTTTCAGATAAAACCACATTCATCGTATACAGACGCGTTCAAAGGTACGGTGTTTGTGTGTGGTGTTCAGGTGAATGGTCAATAAAACAAACTCTAAGGCAGCTATGCATCGTCGCTCCTTGACATTTAAAAACCGAAATATCTGTTCGTTTACCGACGTACAACCAGTTGTTAAAAGACTGTCACCTTATCATTTAATGCAATCATTTATGCGTAAGTTGCTAGATACCTTCATCCTTTCCATTGAAATGATCATTTACATGTGTCAAATCTATGATCAGACAAATAAACGAATATTCCATGTCTATATAGTGTGTCGTTCCAATAAAGATAATAAAATAAATCAATTACTATCTCTGTACACGATGCACTACATATATCAGATGCTTTTCTTTCCGTCATTTATATCGATTGAGTTCTGATTCAAATGCAAAGAGTTGAGGTAATCTAGTTTCTAATGTGCCACGAATATTATAAGTTTACATAGGATTTAAATTGAGTTCTTCTGTGATAGAAGTCTAAACACGTTGCATACGTATTGGCAAGTAACAAGATCATCTTATGCTTAAAGTAAAGAAGAACATGCTCGAAAGACTAGAGATAGTACACGAACACGAACACAATACACATGACTTATATTAATCGTGAATATTTAAATTGGTTTAGTTCTGTAAAATATACAGGAAAGAGTAGAATGTGTTTCGATTTGTTAATTTTGTCGTCCTGACATTGTTATCACTAAATCGAGACTACAGGCGAAAGTGCAAGCCGATCCGAGACCGTATATCAAAGATCGCCAAGGTTGCAATGCCATAATATATGCTACAGCATAAGCAATACGAGCGAATAGATATATTGCACCATAAACTATTGTTTTCGTGCAGTTTCCCGATACTGAATCAGAGAAGATAGCAGTTGCTAATAGAAGGATTAAGAAATATGTATCATTTTCTGAATCATTGCCGATGGTTTTATTAACACGAACAGCCTTCGTAAATTCGACAGAAGCAGTTTCTATCGTCGAATTTTCTACTTGACCTTTCTTAAAAATTCGATCTTCAGGAACTCGAGAACCCGGTGGAAATGGTCTATGACGTCCTGCTATGCCGCCTATAACAAGCATGACCATACGTCGAAGAATCATCAGAAACATAAACCACGCAAACACAGTTCCAGGAAGAATTGTGTTGACATTAACCATTTCTAAATAGTAACTGTGACGAGCAACAGACGATTAACTGATGACAACCAACGAAATAGAGACTGGTAAATTTGTTGAATATATGAGTAAGCAACTATAGTAGATTTATACTATGACATGTTAATATCGGTTATATTTGTTCTTGTTTGCTATCTTATCTGTGCAAACATTGTTAAATAATGCGAGTTGTAGGATCAATAGACGTGTTCTTTTCTACTAAAAGAATATCGTCAATATGCCTCATAAGAAAAGAATCTCTAGAATAAAAGACACAGAACATTTGAGTAAGTTGACGAAAGAAATTATTTTGAAATCTTTTTTTTCTCCATGTCGATGCTATGACGAAAAGGCAATACGTAATTAAAAACAAAAAAAGTAAAGATTCCTTTAGAAAGATAGTCGATATCGTTTATGTTATACTAAAGACTTGATAATGATATCGATTCTTGACATTTACTTTGAAACTAAATACTTTTGATTCTGAAATCTTCTCGTTTTTCATATAAGGTTTCATGTTCAATACTTTATAATACTATTGTACGTTTAGAATAGAGTATCAACACACTTATTGCTATGAATGTTTTACTACTAGAATAGACAGAAGGATTTTTTCTATTTTGAAAAGTTGCAACAAATTTACTGGTTATATTTTCAAATGTCACGAATGATGTGTCTTTATTTACATCTGGTTACTGATTAAGAGCTTCAGAAAGTAGAGGATATTTTCTGATGATTGTTGTTAAAATTTAGGGTTCGAATAATTCTATCATTTGATATATTTTCGTCTCCTTTAATAATCAGAGACATTAATCAGTTGAAAGGCACAACAATAAAATGATCATTCACGTATTCGTAGTGAAATACGTTCTTTGTTGTTTTAAATTACATCGTTTAGAATAAAAGAAACACCTTTTATGACTTCATGCAATGGTATCGTAATATATTTTTGTCATACCTACCTTTTGTTAGTTCACAAGAAATATCAAGATATCATTAATGCTTAAAAGTCGAACGGCTCATTCGAAAAACATTATATTCGTTGATCATTAATACTATATAAAAAACCTCTCATATCAAAAGTGATTATTTTTTCAGCTATAAAGTAGTATACTAGAATATAACTAGTTTTAATAGTCAATTTTTTAAGCACATTTTTGTAAACGTGTTATCTTTTTTGTTCAACATTTACAAAAATTCTTGGAATTTGAACCATGATTTGAATATTAAATCTATTCATTGGAAGTCGGTTGTGGTTTTATTTTCTGTGCTGACATTCTTGTCCTGTTCTATATTCATATATCTTATCAATCGAGAGTATTAAGATGAAAGTCACCTTTCGATACTAAATGATACGCGAAAATATCATCTCTTGGTAATGACATTCCAATTGTTAAAATACCGAGAGTGACTAATGTTGACTCATTCTTAGACGAGAGTATCTTTTAGAACTTGTGGGAGAAGTTTTCGCCCGAAACAGGTATCTAATTGGTGAAGTTCAAGAAGAATTCATTGTACAAGTTCTAATGAAATGCGGTGGACATTTTTTCATGTTCATTAAATAGACAAGAAAAGTATTTTCGTTCGGCTTAAAATTTTGGGATAATTAGAGCACCAAGGGAGTTGCTCATAATTATATGAAATTTCTTCTTTTCTTTCACTTTACCTAGAAGACAAAATGCTTCTTCTAAGGAACTTTTCCTTACTCTAAAAATTCGAAACACTTATTCTCTACGCATAGCTATCGCATGAGTATGCTGAGGATTCGAATTCTTTTTTATTTTAGTGATCGAATTGTTGTTGTTATTGCAAGAAAAAAGTAGCGCTATAAGTTTAAGTGAATAAAAACTAGAAAAACTGCAAATTGTGGCTGATCATGAGCGACAGAGAAAAAATTCAAACTTATCGTATCATGCGTCGCAAGATCTACGAAAAATAACTGCAGATGTTCGGACATAAAGTTTACTGATTCGTACCAAAACATAGGAGCAGGGATGTAAAGTTACAAGAGAAAGAATTTCTCTAAACAAAATTAATTCTTATCGTAGACATAGCAGCTTTTTTAGCGTTTATCATTCTGATTAGTATGGGAAGAATTCTCCACAAGTAAAACGACTGAAACAATAGTTATTTGAAGGAACATCTATAATGAATATATGATTGAGTACATAGCTGCTAATAAATAACATTAAAATTTCTAAAAAAATTTCAAGATTAATTTATATTCCGAGCTGTCGCTGAAGTACTTTCTCAGTATCGCCAGGAAATAAAGATAGAAAGAAATGTCTTTACTAACAAATATATATTTATAAGTCAAGCATAGAAGAAAGAGAAAATCAACATTAATTGCTTCGAACATATGATTAAATAAGTACAATTTAGATATTCACAAATATGTAAATTCGAAGAAGTTTTTCTTCGACCGGTTAAGATGCCCTCGACATGGACATTTATTGCTACCGATTTTTCCGATTATTAAGAATATGTTTTTATTGTGATATTTTCCTCTTTGTTGAATGTTGTCTTATATAAATGAGTGTACATAGAAGCTAGGGATGCACCGGTGACGGTGGCCACTGGTTCCACCGGTCACCGGTAAATCCCTATTACAAATATCCCTCTCTATTTTTATCTCCTGCCGACAGTTAGATTACTCAACGTATGCTCGAAACAAAAATTGATCTTTGAGTTTTCGCTCAAAATTCTGATGTGTTTTGTAGTAGTCATACACTGTGAAAAAATAGGCTTTTTACGGAACTTACAAAAGGTTCTTCCCGTGGGCACACCAGAATAACCCTTTTAAGTTCTGTAAAACACCTATTTTTTTAGACTGTAAGCTCATTAATTTCTACTGCTCTTTCTAATGGATTTATGAATTTGTAAAATTTGTCAACATTTTCTTTGCTTTGGACAATGAATCGAATAATTAAACCAAGCAAAGCTTAGAACATCAATCAAAGATACTATTGGAATATACTGAATTCTTAAGAGTGTTTGTATTTATTGATAGAATCCCCTTCATCTAACCATTACGACATGAAGTCATTTCATTGAATAGTTCTGTCGGGAGCTCGACAGTTCTCTATTAATTTCAAGCATTCGTGAGAACATCTTCAGAGTTATATCGCTTAAAACTGAATAAAATACGGAGATATGTTAGTCGAAAAAACGTATTTTTATTTTGTTTGTAATTAATTGAAATGAAAAAAGAAAATAGAAGAAGTGTGTACTTCACGAGATATGTCTTTAATGTTCTGTCATTTCAATATATTCTACGTTCGGTTCACATTGTTTATTCACACAAGCTGTTCCGGATAAAAATGCGTTGTTTGTTGATCCCGAATAGGAATATTCAGGTGGGCAATCTTTGTCGTACTTAACTTTAGCTGCAAGATCTGTGCTATTTAGATCGGCGGTTATCATATGTAACTTAGATATATTATGTTTATTTTTTATTAAATCAGGATGATTCGACGGCAAAATTGTCTCATTGATTTCAAGAGCTTTTTCATATGAGTTCAAAGCTAAATCATATTGACCTTGTAGACTATGAAAATTACCAAGATTATTAAGAAGCATGGCTCTATTTGGATGATTAGCTGGCAAATCGGTGTCATAGATCGATTGTGCCCGTCGAAAACAGGTACCGGCCTGTTCAAATAATCCTTGTCCACAATGAATGTTAGCCAGATTAATGAGTGTTCCAGCAACGTCTGGATGGCTATCTTGGACAGATTTCGTATATAATCTAAGAGCAGTTTCGAAAGAATCAACGGCTGATTGCACTTGATTCTGTTCCATGTACACAATACCCATTGCGTTCATTGCTTTTGCTGCACTACCCAAACGAGACGGTCGGGCTTGTGAATGCGTTTGAAATGCTTGATTAAGATAATTAAGTGCACGCTGATATTCTCCCTTCAATCGATAAACCCGACCGATGTAATAATAGATACAGGCAATTTCTTCATCGTTTGGAATTGATGAATGTAGAATTGAATCAAAATATTCCTCTGCTTTATCGTAATCACCAGTTTCGATAATTAAATGGCCGAACATTAAAATAATATTCGATTCAGTCATTTTAGATGACTGATATTCAATGTATGATGATGTTACAGTGATGCCTTCGTCGGTTGCATGAACATTTAGTATCCACAACTTTTCTTTCGTATTATATTTACATGAATCTATTTTGAAGACACTCGCTAGAAAAACAAAAAAATAGATGAATGTAATTTTGTCACAGCAAATAATTTTCATCTGAAAATATTGAATTTGATTTACCTAGATCGAAAAGTATATCGTTTTCGTCAGGAAAAATCTGATGTTTTGAAATATCGGCAAAAACGATTGATTTAGTTTGAGCCAAATCTACAGTGTATTCAAATAGAACTTTTTCTTCATCCGATTGCACGTTTTGCTTCGTACAGAAATCGTAAGCTAGTTGACGATTTCGCGTCGTTACCAGATAACCGTTTGCTAAAATTAGATTGCCAATATTACGTTCGAAATTTTTAATTTCTTGTTGTGTTGTTTTGAAACCAGCATAGAAATGAAGAACAGATTTCGAATTGTCTCTTTTCGATTTATTGAATTCTTTTTCTAATTGTTTCGATAAATCGTTTATGTAAAAATGGAAGTAGCACAATGTACTGATATTATTCGTACGAAAGGCTTTGCTGATTAATCGACGTATAAATGAATCATTTGCATACCATTCGATTGCATCAGGCGATTTATATTGATTGTCGAATCGATTTAATTCTTCTATTGCTTTTGGATTGCCGGAATAGTACTGGCGATATTTCGATATCATCTGTTTTTTAGATTCAGGGCTTTTCGGTATTTTTTTAAAAGCTGCTTTAAATAATTGTAAGAAAAGAAAAGAACCAACTTCTTGAGTCAGGTCAAATTTTTCCTTCGTTGATGGACTGTAAATTGAGAAGACAGCCATTTGTTTTGACATTTCTGCACGAGTACGTTTTATTTCATCAAGAAGTTTTTCGTCAGTTAAACAAACAGCTGTAAGACGTGATGGAAATTCACCAGCTGGTACAGATGTATAAAGAAATAGAGCATCAACTTGTTTTAATCCTTCCAGAACATTAAGAAGATCACTGAAAATTTCATCAACAATCAAAATGACTTTTTCATCAACGATCGATTCAATATACGTCAATACATCTTTGTCGTCGTTCATTACCTAAAACGAAAACAGATTCAAAATCGACATGAAACTTCTTAATCAACCAATGAATGCAACATTATGTTCAATTTAGTTATTTCATAGATCTTGAAATAGTCTTGTATATCTGAACGATGTCACATAATTTTTTCTTTTAGAATGTTTGTCTGACATTATGGCATTTCTTCGTTCGAACAACCACAAATATGGCGCTTTTCAATGAGTAATTGTTGAGCAAACAGAGCAGTTTTCGTCAGCGGAGCTTTACATAATCTGTACAGTTTTGATTTTCTTTTGTTGTTATCAGTCGAAGGAAAATAAATGTAACATGACGATGAAAGTTAAACATTTCAATGCAGTTCTAATCGAATAAAATATGCCAAGATTAACTGCATAGTAACTGTGTTAAAGTTTACTTTTAATATAACATGTCACGTAGCAGTCACACTAGCTCGATTGAAACTGACTTCATTTCGGGATTATAAGAGAGAACACGATTACTTTTATTTTGATGCTCGCTCCACTGTCTTTTAATATGTTTAAAAGATTCAAATGAAAACCGTATTAAATGCAAGAAAGCACCTTTAGACTGGTTAACACAACACTGACTCTACGTAGTATTTCTTATTGAATATTTTTCTTTCAAACTTTGAATAGGTCGAACACAAGTTCGAAGAATCTCAATCGATGATTGGTTTCTATCCATTTAAAACATCGTTACAAGACAAGCCTTAGCAAATACATTTAATTGCATAACGTTTTAGATTGATCGTTTTTCGGATAACCTTCCCATTAAAGATCATAGGAATGGTGATCTTTCCCCTACCGCCGATGACAAGCGTATGCCTCCTATGATGTACGTTAGGCAATCAGTTATTCATCTAAATGCGCTCAAAAAATTAGAAACATTATTTAGAAAGACTTTCAAAACACCATGCATATTCCGTCACTATCAATAGTTCTAGAGCACCCATGCCAGTCAAGTACCATAGTTTACGCAAAATAGATGAGTTCCACACATCTGCGACAATGGTACTGAGCTAACAAACCATTACTGCATTAGTTACAATCCGACAGATAGCAACGTCATTGTATCAGTAAAAGGCACAATCAAACCAGATAACACTTTGCTCATGTGTCATATTGATCAAGATACATCACAGTTCTACGTTCCCGGACGAAACTCGGTGCTGAATTTTTCTGTTGTTCTTAAAATTTTTATTCCGCTGATTGCGAAACAACGTAGAAATGCAGTATCTCAGTAGTAATAGTTTAAAAATCGTATTTTTCTCGATGATATTTATCGCTCGTTAGGGCTTCAATGACGGACAATGCTGTAACTTAAAACTGATTCTTTATGTTGAAAAACTGCCTTTGTCAAAATGTAGTGAAATAATTGATAAGATCATTAACCGAACCAATTTTCCTGAACAACTTTTCGAGATTTTTTAAGAAAGAACATCAAATGTAAAAGTTCATGAAAAAACTCTATAACATATTCCACGTGGAAGCATTTTAGAGACGCATTTTAACTTTACCGTTGCATAATCATTAATAGATCGAATAGATGAAATCAACGATTGCTTGTGCGTGGTATTGCTTTCCTTGGTTGACCAAACAACTGTAATATCTTCTTCGTTCTTTTCTGTTCGGTTTCGTTCAGCCATTATAGTTTCATCATTTGATGATGAATCTGAACCCCTCTGACTGTCAAGTGATGTATGACGTACGTCAGATCCACTTCCACGCCGTAACGAGTTAAATGCAGCTCTCACCTTTGATAGCATATTTAAGTATTCCGTGAAAAACGAAATATACGTCTAGTTAATAGTGATCACATAGATAACATTGACATGCTCCACTGCATCAGCATTATAGTTTGATTAAGACCCGTCTTTTTAAAGCAAAACGAATAATATTAGTTTCGTCTTTCTTTCCTTCTTAACCGAAAGGAAAAAAACGAGGCAAGCAGGTAAAAACAACTACAAATCTAGATTTTATCGCATATGCTTCTCGATCAAATGTTTTGAATGAATAATCTAACATTTTCTTAATTTTCTGTTTTTATTTGACAATTTTAGTTGAAATCAATTATCGACGTATTTATCCGAAGAGGGTGTGGGTGTTTATTTATGTGTCATGCGTGCCAAGTAATAAACGTGTGTTTCTATTTTCATCACTTTTCAGTATAATATTATTACCAACAAAATTATATTTTTGAGCTCAGTATATTTTTATAATTGACATCAAAACTGAACCTGCAGAAATCTAATTTTAAAATAGAAATCATCCTACAAAGAAAAGTAATTGACTAATTCCGTTGGTATTTTTGTATTTATAGATATTGTTCTTTTTAAAACAGATTATATATAGTATGAAAATGCGTAATTCACTATATATTTTGCCATATTAACTGCAAACAAGAAATAACATTTGAAGGATGAAGAATACAAAATGATAAGTGGAATGTTATCTACAGTGTGCATTATAGTTAATTTAGACCAGAATAAAAATCATTTCGATCTTTTCATAATTCATATTTATGATAGGATTATTAACTTATATGAAAAGTCAATGCAACTTTATACAACAAAAATAATCGAGAAATCTATGATTGATGCACAAGGTACACTTCGATTAGATGCAACATACATAGCCTAATATTAGAATAAGAAAAATAAACAATTTTCGATGAAGCAGAACGGATGAAAATCAAATATGAAATGATTCAACATTGAATATTATATGTTTCCAGTCTTCATCGAAACATCAGTCAGCAGCTTATCTTATGACAATGATGAGTCAGAAGATAGATAGACACGGACCTTTCTCTCGTAGAATTAGAACAGATGTTTCTTGATAGAGGTCGACAACAATAAATTAATAAGAGAACATACTCGTTCAAGTCACATCGAACTCGACACTTACATGAGCTTAAACTCTTTTCTCCTGTACTCTTTTATTATTTTAAACTTGGCTAATTAGTAGTTCAATATCAATAAACATAGAGATGCACTACATTTCTTCATCGCTCGATACATGCTATATGTTCCGAAACAAATAAAATACAGAAGTAGAAATACAAATATGCCGATAGGGAAACTTCAAATCATTTCTCGTTTTATTCGACTAGGAAATACATCTTATTCATTGACAATATTCTATTATGATGGAGAAACGTTTTCTGAGATCTATAGTTTATATCATGAATATCTATTGTCACTATAATTTAATTTATTTGACGTGAAGTTGTTATAAAAAAATCTAGATTTCAAGCAAAGTACAAACAAGTTAGAACAAGATAAAATGCCATGGTTCTCGATGGTTGTAATGTATCTGCGTACTTGGTCTTCAGGAACTCTAGAAGTTGGCTAGAAAATATTTATCATATGCAACAACGACACCGACCATCAATAAAATTATAAGTCGAACGACAAAAGATATTTGTTGGAAACAAGACTAGCGTTGTAGACGTTCGCCAGTCCTTCTGACTTATATGCCAAAGTTAAAGTTACATCATAATGTACACATTATTTATTTTCCTCGTTTTGGAATATATTACGAAGATAAGGAGTTTTAGAATAACAGTGCCTTAGATAGTATCACACAAAAAACATGTTTCAAGTTCTTCTCTGTCTATCATTGAAATCCCTGAGCCTCGAGTTGTTGCTTTTGTTCGGTTATTAAATTTACGTGTATCTCTCTCTCTCTCTGATTCTGATACGAAGACGATTATATAGCTAGATGTCTTGACATTGTCCGCATACTATTGAACCGTTGAATAATTACAAATATCAAATAGTGATGTGTTCCGCAACAGTTCAGGACTGCTACTTCTGATGATGAAACAAAGAACCTAATACATAAATAACATACAGCAGAATGACTGAGTCGTATAGTCAAGTAATCAAAACTTCACTGTGTAACCGTGTTGAAATATATGCGAAATTCACGACTACAAGATATTATGTTCCATCATTATTGTGAAGCGAAAAACACGCGCAAATTATCACTATAATATATATTTGAGATTCTTTTTATTACAACTGATATTCAATTAAAGATAGTGAATACCAGTAAAATACTTATAAATATTTTACGGTCCGGTGGGAACATGTAAGAGTTAATAATCTAACCAAAATATATGGTAAAAATGAAGGAAAAAATTTCAAAAGTGTCAATTAAATTTTTCAACAATTTGTATTTAACCCATGAGCACATAAAATATCATATAATTTAAACATGAATCAACAAACTTATAATCTGTACTTTCGCTAAACATAATAACATCATTCAGGTGATTCTTTCTTCCATATGTTGGATTAATAAATTGATAATGAATGCACCTGTATCGTTGTTTAATCGCCCATATTTTCATGCGAGAAGGTTCAATCTAATTTTTATTGTTAATGAGCAAATTGAAGACTGCTAAACTTTAGTGAAAAGCTACTGATTTCTTTAGACTGTTCATTGAATTCTGTCCATGTACTGCCCTAATTGGCTTGACAGTAAAAAGAAAGAAGAGATAGAACAATAATTATTGAGATGAATATCATTTGTCTTCATGATGTACACTGGTGGATAGTGTCGATAAGTTTAATCATAGGGAAAACATTAACAAAAATAATGAAACTCTCTCTCGCTCGCTCTGAATAGAGATGTTCATTTTTATTGTGTACAAAAGTTTTAGTTACTGAACGTTTGACGACTAAGCCATTCTCGTTGTCTTTCATTAAGTGTAATCGATCATTAGTCGTATTGATTTCAAGTTTACTACGTAGGACAGAGCTTGGTCACATCGGTTGTTTATTCTTGAATCATATATATGTACTCAAATGAGATACGTCTTCAAATAGACTTCTTAGTAAAGTCTCCAATAGATTGACCAACGAAAATAAATGAGCAACTCGAGAGTCATTTATATGATGGTGGAATAAAAATGCATATGTATTTTTGTAGTCATAATCCCGATTCCTCCTGTATCAGTCATTGGCAAATGTTTGATTCTTGCAACTATTTTAGTAGTTGACTTTGATGAACATTGTGGTAAAGAATCTTTTTGTAGACTGTGTAGCGTGTTTTTATTTAGGGGAGAGAAGTTACCGATACGTTACCAGTTAGCTGTTCGATCAAGGTAACTATCCATTCATATTTGTATCGACAAACTTCACTGAAATAAACAGAATACATGAATAATACGAACTATTGGTCATTGTACACTTGTTTGAGTTAGCGAAAGAAATTTATTTTTACAGTCGAAATCATGTTCCACAGCATTTACTCGATGGAAGGCAGTCTTTTCGTCGTGTAATGATGTGCTTGACGTTTATTGAAAAGCTAGATTTTTCAACAGATTTTAGTTAGGTCAAGAGTTTCTCGTTATGAATCAAGATCCAAATATACTGAACATAGAAACAAATTTATAAATCCTTCTGTGCTTTAGAGAGTTTGGTATTGTGTTAGTTATTTGAAAGAGTGCTACAATATGTCGATGAACTTTGGAGAAAAGATTTTTTTTTACTTCTTCCGGGAAGTATGGAAAACTTTTATGCAGAACTTCCTCTTTGAAGCAATATTCACAAGTCACGATAGGTGGCTTCTATCACGCTTTACTATTTTTGATTCAGATATAAGAAAAATAATAAATTGAATACTAATGTGCCGTTTACATGATGAACAGATGAACATCAAACGAGTTCACCGGAATGAATCTCATGATAAACAATCCATAAAAGAAATCATGATATAAAACTTCATTTTGATATCTTGTTCTCTGTTCGTTCGATTTCTTCGTCCCCACTAATCCTATTTTGAGGGAACATCATATGTTTATCACACTGCAATAGAGAAGGATAAATGGTCATCATGAAACAAATAG
Organism: Rotaria macrura; assembly: GCA_900239685.1. NCBI lineage: Eukaryota > Metazoa > Rotifera > Eurotatoria > Philodinida > Philodinidae > Rotaria > Rotaria macrura. Next base: position 17,788 of record OENT01001456.1, read on the forward strand.
CAATGTCGTTTCTACTTTGAATTCCAGTCATGCCGTGATATTTGGGTCATTTGCATTTACGGGCCATTTTCAAAATTTATCGTTTTTCAAAGTCCTCATGTCATCGTTGTCTTGTTGCATGGCTCTTTGATGTCTTGTTATTAGTTTTCACCTGGTCCATTACTTGTTGTTGTTATGTTCAAAAATAAATAAATGCACAGCTTAGTATAAATTAAAATCACAGCGTAGCTCTGTATTTGTTCTTGTCAAAAAGAGAAAAATATATTCGTAGAGGTGAAAAAAAAGGTCAATCTAATTTGAGTGAGTACCATACGTTTGTAAAGACAAGTAACTTTTGACAATGACCGCAAGTGTGAATGGCCAAAATATCAAGACACAATTGGAATTGAAAGAAAAAAGTGAAATTTCTTTTATTTCATGATGACCATTTATCATTCTCTATTGTCCTAAAATAAACATTTGACATCCACTCAAATTAGATTGACTGTTGTTTTTCACCTATGCGAACATATTTTCCCCACTGATTCTCTTATCATTCATGCCCAGAATGGAGAAAACAATCCTCTGGAAATACCCACACAGTTCCATTGTTGTGTGTCCTCATTCTACTTAGACGTTTATTGTAAGCTACAATGCAAAAGTAATTCCTTAAAATGTTGACGAACGGTCCTTCACTTACGAGCATCGTAGAGAGACAAATGTTTTTTAATTAGAAAGAGCAACATCTGAACTACAAATTTCGTACCAGTCATATTTTTCCATAATGAATCTGAGAAGAAATAAAAGCCAAACACGTCTAAAAAAGTCGTTGCAACATTTGCGAACGCTGCAAAATGGATATTTCAAGGTCAGTTTGAGCTGTATGGACTAAAGTTTTCATAGCAAAATAAGCCAACACGTAGTTCATAATACTTTCTATCGACAGCAGAATTTTTTAAATGTTTTAGATCCATTCTTGACTCGTCAATGGAAAAGAATGCAAAGCTGAAATATTCTTAATCATAACCATTTTCCCTAGAACTATCAGTCCGAAAGACTATTAGTCACCATCTCAAAAAAAAATATGCATGAAATCAATTTCATTTGCTGCAGTATTCGTTGGGAATATATGAGACTTAAAGACGTTAACAAAATAAAATAGTTCAATAAAGTATTTTCTACAGCTAGAGCACGGTCAGATAATGACAACAACCAAATTATTTCGTCTGTTTCAGAAATAACTGATGAATTTCAATAATTTACAACAGTCATGCAAAGTTCTTCTGCTTCAGTGGTTGTCTCATACAGGGCAGTATTTGCACTAATAACGGTTATGTGTAGATTGTAAGAGAGTAACAGTCACAGAAAAAAGATAAAGTATAGAATGGAAAAGGAAATTGCTGCTGCATCATAACATCTAATTTATTACATACGCAGACACAAACACACTTTTATCACGTTTGCATGCAACTATGAATGCATCCGATACCGAAAAATTCAACGATAAATCATTTGTACAACATCGTATCAAATTTTCATTGATTCTCTTGCTACAAATACCAGCATTGATTCTGTCTTTTCTGATATTTATCTTTTTCAAAACGAATCATAGCATTCGAAAAGTACCACAAAATCATGCACTGTTTATACTTCTTTCGTTAAATTTTATTCAACTATCATGTACTTTGCCACTCACCATCAATTTCTATTATCATGGCTACGTTAGCCCAGCTACGCCTCTTTTTTGCACGGCGTGGACTTTTTCTGATTTCACATTGTTTTCAAGCAGCGAATATCTTATGGCTACTATATCCATCCAACGACACATGCTCATTTTTAACGGACATGTTCTACGAATTCGTCGACTTCGTATCCTACTCCATCATGTGCCACTTTGCTTGTGTATTATCTATCCTATAACATTCTACTTTTTCGCCATAATTACATATCCATGTGATGGTAAACAGTGGGATTACTCGAACAACTATTGTGGTACAGCTACTTGCTATCTTGTGTATGATAAAATTTTGGGCACTCTTGATTGGTCGATCAATAATGGTTTGCCTATGGTAATCATTACATTGGCTAATGTGATGCTTTTGATTCGAGTTGTTTATAAAAAACGTCAACAACAACGGCCAATATCATGGAAACAACAGCGACGTATGACATTACAATTGCTTTGGATATCAGCTCTTTATTTAATTGTCTGGGGGCCATGTCTCATTGTGGCGCTCGTGCAAATGCTTGGCTATCCAACGTTTATTGCTGAAATTCAAAGTGATTATTTACTCTTCCTCATTTGTCTCGTAGCGCTTTTGCTCCCGTGGGTATACCTTGGCTTATTGCCTGGTCTATTTATATGGATACAGAAGTTAGTCCGTTGTAGACCAACAGGCAATGCCGTAGGAGCAACGTTACACACTCAAACCTTCACAAGAGCATGAATCGCTCAAGTTTGGCGCCTGAACAATGCAAGACAATGACAAAAAATTCTTTTCTCAATCCATATTTAAATATATAAACATTTACATCCACATTAAATCTCATACACTGATTCTACGTTGTGTTTCGTTTTGCATTTTTCCTTAACTTACCATCTCTATAAATTTGAACAATAGTTTCTCCTTCGATATTTACTGAGTTTTCAAAAATATGAATGAACTTTTTCTTGTTCTATATTAGATATACAGAATGGCTGGAAAATTTAATCACAGTTATTCCATTGAGCTGTTGCAACTGTAGTTAATGTAGCTAATCTGACATATTAGTCCTACTCCAGAGTCTCGATTGAAATTGTGTGTATTATGAAACTGCAACAATTTTTCTATAGCTACATGACTATCGGAACCATCCTGTGAATCATGGTATAACTAATAGTAACGGTTTCAATTATTAATGATAGACGAATGAACCTAATTTTAAAACATCTATGGGAAAAAGTAGGTTTTTGGCAACAATAGAAGAAGACATCGAGGCTAAATTGATGAACACTGTTTGAACTTTGAACTCCTTAGATTACATTGTTGCTTCGAAAAATTTATCGTTGTAGATGAAAAAAATGCTTCGTTCTATTGCAGAAATAATAGCACTAATAACGTATCTGTTCAAAAAGAAGCAGAAATTTAACAAAGGATTCAAATCATTTGTCCACCCGATCTAGTCGATAATGGAGGAATAATGAAAAAAATGACCCACTGTTTTTCACTTTTTTGCAAAACACATAAAATAATTAATGATAATGCATTATTTTACGTAGTTTCAAATCATTCCATTGCATCTCTTTTAGAAATAATGTCTAAATAACCAATAATGAATTAGATTTCGATGGCTTTGAATCCATGACTTAGAATAATGTTCTAAACTTTGATAATTCAATTTTATCTTGCAGGATAAATCTGGAAAAGATCATTTAAATAATTTAATACAAGATGCGATACTGTTAATAGAGTGTATCAGAATTTTTTCAACAACATTTCTCCAAATTAGAAAGTCGACAAAATATACAAACTGCTATTATGTTCATAGAACATGAATTTCAACATTTTGATCGATAACCTGGTCAACAGCACTGGTGATACCAACTTTGGTCGAAAAGTAAAAATGTCGAAAGGTAAAAATGTCGAAAA